>UCOK01006763.1:0-10440 GCA_900474325.1 Synergus umbraculus
GACATGCCTCCACATCTACGCCCAGACCGAATATTCACGGTGCCAAGGTTATGCTCTGCATTTGGTGGGACCAGCTCGGTGTGGTGTATTATGAGCTGTTGAAACCGAGTGAAACTATTACAGGGGATCGGTATCGAACGCAATTGATGCGTTTGAGTCAAGCATTGAAGGAGAAACGGCCACAGTATAAAGAGTGACACGATAAAGTTATCCTGCAACATGACAATGCTCGGCCACATGTCGCAAAACCCGTCAAGACATACTTGGAAACCCTAAAATGGGAAGTCTTACCCCACTCGCCGTACTCTCCAGACATTGCTCCTTCCGACTACCATTTGTTCCGATCGATGGCTCATGGCCTAGCTGAGCAGCATTTCCATTCTTATGAAGAAGTCAAAGAATGGATCGATTTGTGGATCGCCTCAAAAGATGCATCGTTTTTTCGAGATGGTATCCGACAATTGCCCGAAAGATGGCAAAAAGTAGTGGCTAGTGACGGACAGTACTTTGAATCATAAACAGGTAATCACTTTTTCAGAATAAAGCCTCAAATTTTCGAAAAAATCGGTGGAAGCAAAGTTGTGCACCTAATAATTTTAATATCTAAACATTTGAAATTTGATAAATATGGAGTAGAATTTATTTGTATATTTTCAATTAATTCGTCTGAATCCCAAGAAACTTTCTTCTTCTTAAGGGCATGTATAACTTATCCGATCCCTACCTTACCGACATTTTTTTCTATGGAACGCTACGTCTACATTTATAAAGATATGAAGTTGAAAATTTATAAAATTGAAGAAAATATGCTAATGTATGTTTGTCTGGTCTTAAACTTTTGTAAAAATAAAAAAAATTTGTTTGAAAAATTTTTTAATTTATGACCAGACAAACGTACCTTAAGGCTTTAGCTTCAAATGTAACAATTTTCAATGTGGTATCTCAATAAATGTAGACGTAGCGTTACAGAGAAAAAAAATGTCGGTAAGGTAGGGATCAGGTAAGTAATACATTTACAAAAATATTAAGAGTACAGAAAACGATAAAACTTGAACTCGGGTTCAAGCGGCGGCTTCACACTCGAAATTACCAAAACGCCCGTTTGTCCTCTTGTATCGAAATATACTATTGTCACTTCTGCAAGGTTTCCTTTATGAAGATTTGAGAAAGCAATATGTTTCAACATGGGAAAATGAGCACGGAATATTGTTTTTATTACAAAATCATGATTTTTATCGAAAAGCTCAAAAAAAATCTTTACAAATCTCTCATAAAGAATTAAATTGATCAATTTGAGAAGAAGTTATGATTGATTGAATAACGGTGCACGTGCAGAAATTCCAATACGGCTCCGATCGGGACCCAATCGGGCAGACCTTTTCCCAAATCGGGCTATCTAGATGGACTCAGACTCGAAATGAAATACAATATCCAATCAGGGCCGAAGTGCAGCGCCCAGATAGATAAGCCGGTCTGGTCCGGATTGGGCCCATATTAATATATCCTATATAAGAAAAGTCATGGCATAAAAATCTCGAATTGAACAAAGTCGAATATCGAAAAGTATCGAATTAAGAAATAAAGCATCGACACTGAATGTATAGAAAAGAAAATAGAAAAGTAAACAGAACCACGACGGCCGCGTAGCGGCCGTCAGTGGCACTAGTTTTAATATAACATAGAACATCACACCGCGCTTCGCGCGCCTATATAATTACTTCACGTTACGCACTTGTGATGATCCCACGTGACTACCTCTCAACCAATCAGATCACGAATAAACTCCGGACACTCGACAGGTCATCTATTTTTTAAGAAAGGAATTTTTTTTAATTAAAAGGGATTATTAAATAATAGTATATTATGCATCAAGGGATACATACAGGCGTTTTTAGTCGAGCGTGACGTATGCAGAACGAGTCGTAGCTCGAGGTTGCCGAAGGTGCCCCGAGAGCGAAGACGAGTTCTGCATACGTTGCGCGAGACAAAAACGCCTGTATCCGTAGGTGCATACGATATTTTCTTCAAAAAGTTTCCAGAGGTTAGAATAGCGCGACTACAAGATTCTCCGCCAGAGGCAGTAATGTCGCGAGTTTTTTTATTTCCAGCTGGAGTTTTTTTCCCAGTTTATTTCACTGCTCTGGAAACAGCAACTTTCAGCTCGCTTCACATGCTCGAAAACACGTGGTTTTCGTGCACGTGTTGAAGAAAATATTATTAAAACCATATAAAATTTAAAATACTTGAATTTATTACATAACCTCATTTCAAGGGTAGGTTTCATCTTTACATATTTGATAAATTTACTTACTCTCATCTTGAACACGTAAAGTAGGAATATCTTAGCGTATTCGATGCCTACGCACTCGTTTTGTGCTCGCTTTTAGCATTTTTTCACACTTATTTAAACTTTTTTCCACTTTTTCACCTTTCTACTTTATATTAAAACTTTGGGTGATTTGTGCGCTCAATTAGTTTTGTTACTCAAAGAATGTTTTGAGCCACAAAACTAATGGAGCGACATTTACCTTCAAAATTGGCTTCGAATTTGGGGTCTAGATGGAACCACATTTCAAATATTTTTGGTGACAGATATGACGGTGGATTTGGTTCGACCTAAAACCCAAATATTCACCAATTTACAGCCACAACTGTAACAAAGTTGTTACTCTAGTCGGTCTGGAGTAGGGGGAGACTGTCGAGAAATGAGCCGAAAAGTCTTCGAGTCAGTAAAAACAGACTCCGACCGTCGGGACTCGAACCCTCGGCCGCCGGCTTGCAAGCCCGATACGCTACCACTGCGCTACGGAGTCTGGGTACTAGAATGGTTCTGCCCAACCGTATTCTAGTCCCAGCTTCAAGTCAATCGTCGATCAGTCTTTTGGAGAGGAAAGCCAATTTGTTTTGTAACGTGTCAAGCTCACGTCACACCTAGGAAGTGGAAAAGGGTATCTAGTTACGTCCCACGTAACACAACATAGTGTGCTCGACCGGACCCAAATCGGAAATCTGGTAAATATTTGGCAATTTCTGCACGGGGCGTGTTAAAACGTAAAAAATTGAGATTTTGAATTTGTTGACATATTTAAAATAGTCGAGTTGTCTCCTTTGTCCTTTTTTTCAAAGAAGGTTCACTAGGACTACAATTCGATGGAGTAGTTTCAAGAAAAATGAAGACAACAATTTTTAGGCGGGAATGCTTGATAAATTTTGTCCCATAAATGGAATTCAATCAATTTTAGAAATATGTGATATCCAATGAAATATTACAGAATAACTTCGGAAGCAGATTTTATCCACTGATTGTCTTGAAAAAGCAAAACCGAGACCATCAAATTTTTTTAACGCATTCCACAGTGATTTGACTCACTGAGAGGAATTTTGCATGCTGGATCGATCCGCTGCTCAACTGCAAAAGGGGCGTAATAAATTCTACGTGCTCCTGGTTTTTATTTGTAATCTCGTGGAATAAATGAGACATTTCGGTCACTGTCGCAGTGACTGCCAACTCGCACTCGAGACAAATTTCTGTTTCAAAAAAGTTATCTGTATACAGTTTTCGCACTCTTTGTCTCATTCCCAGTGGATTGAGAAACTTTAATCTTTGCCAGACAAAATCTTATGTTTAATATGGTCATTTATTACTGATTTATGGACTTTAGTTCCTTGCTCACATAATTTCACTGAGTTTTATTTCTAACCTTTAATCTAATTAATTTTTTCACAATTGAACCTCCGACAACCAAAAAGTGATACGCTTGGATTTAACTTGGGAAGTATTGTCCTAAAAGTTAGATTAAAAAATGTTTCGAATTTTAATTTTAAGGACAGATACTTGTAGAGAATTTCAAGCCGCATCTCTACCGTCCAACATAAAAAGATACATAAGGTAGTGGACCCGATACTCGAACACTTAAGGCCATGTCAGACTTACCCGATCCCTACCTTACCGACATTTTTTTGTCTGCAACGTTACGTCTACATTTATTGAGATATCAAATTAAAAATTTCTAAAATTGATGCTAAAGCATTAAGGTACGTTTATCTGGTCTTAAATTTTTGTAAAAATAAACAAAAATTTTTTGATAAATTTTTTTTTATAAATGTCAATATTTAGGACCAGATAAACGTACCTTAATGCTTTAACATCAATTATAGAAATTTTCAATTTGATATCTCAATAAATGTAGACGTAACGTTGCAGACA
The DNA here is from genome assembly GCA_900474325.1 of Synergus umbraculus. Classification (NCBI taxonomy): domain Eukaryota; kingdom Metazoa; phylum Arthropoda; class Insecta; order Hymenoptera; family Cynipidae; genus Synergus; species Synergus umbraculus. Next base: position 4,208 of record UCOK01006763.1, read on the forward strand.
AAAAAATGTCGGTAAGGTAGGGATCGGGTATGTCTGACATGCCCTTAACGGCTTAGTGACAACTCTTGCCCATTTAAAAGCATTTTTAAAGTATTTAAATTCGGACTCATAAGGAGCAGTAGTCGAACTCGTTTTTGCCCCTGGGAGCAGTTCTCAAACAGGCAAGGACCCAGTAGGCGAACAGTGCAATCCGAATTAGAAAGAGGTTAGGAATGATAAGTTATTTACTTATCGTATTTTAAAGTTAGAATTTGAACCAATAATTTCTAAAAAAAATCAATGAAAATCTATGTGTAAATTTCAGTATACATAATTTAAAAATGGTATTAGATAAATGTAATGTTCAGTTGTGCGCATGTACTTTGAGAGAAAAAATCATAATTATATGTTGTAACATGGTGAATTTTCACCACATTATTGATCCTTTTCCCAGATTGAATTTTGTTCGGGAAAGTCAAAATAAGAACAACCAGTGGGAACTCACCTAATTTTAAGAGTATAAGTGTCTACTTTTCAGATCTGGACTGTAAAATTTTTTCATGCTCGCGGTTTTCCAGTAATCATCAAAAAACTAAGGAAAAACAATTTTTCCAAATTTTTGCTCGCCTTTCAAATGGTCTGTGGGCTTCAACAAATTTTTTTTGTCATGTGACTACAAATCTCTTTTAGAGAATTTAATCAGCTTTAATTTGAGCCAATGGTGAGCTCTGCACCATGATTTGATGCAGAGTAATCGTTGATCAAAGCAGAAAAGTCAATTTTAACTTTGACCATCAATTGCTTAGGAACAAATTATCGTACAGAAAACGGAAGCAGGGTTTTCGAAACTGCAAAATATTCTCTATGACATAAAATTAGTGGCTATTTATACAAAAAATTTTTTCGAAGTGATAATGTTGACCGAAAAAAAGTTGAAAATTTGCAGATTTAAGGATATTTGGAAAACTTGGTATAACTTTGGATGTAGTGGTTGAACGAAGGATATCATCAGTAATTTTTCAACCTTAATGTGTCCCTAAAAAACCCTCAAAGATGCAAAGCGCTGTGATTTTTTTTTCTTAGTGTCCCGGAGGTTTAAATTTATCATTTCTGTCAAAAGCCACCGTCACAAGCAATTTTTCCGTTTTCATTAATTTTCTCAACTTCAAAATGTTTTTTTTTTTTGCCAATAATGCGTAATTTCTCTGTTCTTAGGCATCAATCACCAAGAAGAAATGGAAAAAATGTATTTAAGAAAAAAATTTTTTTTTGATGGTCAAAGTTAAAATTGACTTTCTGCTTTGATCAAAGATTACTCTTGCACCAAATCATCGTACAGAGCTCACCATTGGCTCAAATTAAAGCTGATTAAATTCTCTAAAAGAGATTTGTAGTCACATGACAAAAAAAATTTGTTGAAGCCCACAGACCATTTGAAAGGCGAGCAAAAATTTGGAAAAATTGTTTTTCCTTAGTTTTTTGATGATTACTGGAAAACCGCGAGCATGAAAAAATTTTACAGTCCAGATCTGAAAAGTAGACACCTAGAGCTACAATTTGCTTTTTTTATTTTCCGTACGACCATTTTTCTCCGAGTTATCCCATGTTGAAAATCACCCAAAAATTTGGAACTTTTTTTTATATCCTTTAATTTTTGTGAGTAGTGTAAAATAAAATCTTCTTTTTAATTAAAAAAATTAATTAAAAACTATTTTTTTAATTAAGGGGGTATCCTCATATAAATCGATCGAAAAATCGATTTTTTATGGCATAAATCGAAAGTACAACATTTGAAGCATACCCTCTAAAAATTTTAGAATGAAATTCGAAACGGTTTGGTTTCTGGAGCTATTTTCGCAAAAAGCTTTAAAAGAGCACCGAGGCGAAAGCTCGACTAAAAAAATATTGGCGAAAAAATAAGAGAAGACATTGAAAAAGGTGAAGGCATAGCTGATTAGTGTCGAATTGAATAAATAGCTGCAAGTAGAGAAAAAATCCAATATTCCGTCAACTTCAATCGCGTTTTTCTCGAAAAGTTATTTTTCAGATTTTCCGAATTCGCGGATATGATTACTCAGAGAGTTTTCAACCTAAACAAATTTTTAAAAAACCATTTTAAAGGGAATTAAATTCTCTAGTCTGTAAACCTCTCGGATTTTATTTAAAAAAATTATTTATTCACTTATTTGCAAAAATAAAAAAAAATTTACTCAAAAATTTGTTCAAATGTCCGCCATTATGTTAAAAATTTTTATTATATTTGAAATTGAGGTTCACAGACTAGGTATTAGTGTTATAAAGCTAAAAAAATTTGTGTCGCATTTTTCAGACAAACCTAGCAAGCGTGAGAGTGTCCGCAAATACATGCCAAAAAAAGAAACATCACAACTTCAACAGGACATCAGCAGAGTATTTATGACAATTATTTCATAAATAAATTTTTTTTCAACTTCTTAGAATTGTTAATAAAATGCTCTCAAAATTTCAAAAATAATATCTTCTAGTCTTTTCAAAAAAAATTCCTAAAGTTCACGTTCATTTTTCGCAGTTTATATGACGATACCCCCTTAATAAAATCTTATTTTTAATAGTCGTTTGGATTTTGAAACATTCACAATTTTTTAACCATTCATCTAATTAAGCTAAAACTTACGAGAAAACTTCTTTGAAACTTAATGAACAACTTTTTCAGTGGAAGTTCTTCCGTATTAACTTTGTTAACTATTTATGATTAACTTCCGTATCCGGAAGTTCTCTAGATAAATGAAGGGCTTGAAGATTGAAATTCATGATTTTGCTTCCTCTTAGAGGAAGTTTTGTAGTGGTGATGGTGTCAAAATCCAGTTTCTAAAAAAGAGTTTTTTTAACATATTTCAAGAGCAATATATCTAATATGATGTCCTGGAAAATTTTCCGGATGTATGGTATGTATATATGGATTTATGTATGTATGTACACTACCGTCGGAAATTGTCTGTACGATTGGCGCAAGCACTATTAAAACTCACTGCTGGCTTTGAACTACGATAACTCGGTGAATAAAAGAGATAGAATATTAAAAAAAAAAAAATAATTGGAAAGCTTTTGAAATTTCACGTCTAGCGGTGCCAACCAGATTTTTTTGCCCTTCTGAAAACAATACAGCACGTGAAAAGTTTAAAAAAAAATTCAAGATTTTCTCAAATTTTTTACCTTGACTTCAACTTTTTGCATGAACTAAGAATATTGTGGCCAAAATTTGAAAATTATACGAAATAGAGCCTAAAACTTTATCTTTAATTTAAGCCAAAGAAACTTAAGAAATCTTCATTGGTTCTCGTATAATTTTCAAATTTTGACAATAATTTTCCTAGGTCATGCAAAAAGTTGAAGTCGAGGTACAAAATTTGAGAAAATCTTGAATTTTTTTTAAAACTTCTCACGTGCTGTATTCTTTTCAGAAGGTCAAAAAAAATCTGGTGAAATTTCATAAGATTTCCAACTGTTTTTTTTTAATATACTATCTCTTTTTTTCACCGAGTTATCGTAGTTCAAAGCCAGCAGTGATTTTTAATAGTGCTTGCGCCAATCGTACGGACAATTTCCGACGATAGTGTATATATTTCACGATCTTGTAATATCTTGAAAACGCGTAAAGATAAATTAATGGACACACTTATTAAACTATATACCTGGTTGAATTTCTTACACGGGTTTAACAAAATATTTATTTTTACAAGTTTTGTGTACTTTTATAAATTTTAGCGAAACTCATTTTTCGACAATAACTTCTCAAATAATCAAAATTTAAAGCAAACATCACGAGAAAAAGATTCCTTATGTCGAGACGAATCGATTGACCTATAAGATTAAAGCATTTCATTAAAAAATAAGAAAGTTATGCTTTATTGTAATTTTTAAAAATGAATTTTTCGACTTTAACTTCTCAAATAATGAAAATTTAAGGCTGATGTAAAGAAAATAAACTTTTCCTTGTCTTGACACAATTCAAGTAAGCTAATATATTAATTCATTTGTTTAATCAATTAATGCTATGAGGAAGCAAATCATATTTGCTTCCAGAAAGCAAAGTCCTTAAAACTAAAAGTTGAAAAACTTTTTAAACTCATGTTTAGGACAATATTTCACAAGCTGAATTCAAGCGCAGTATCCCCGTTTGATTGCCGGAGGTTCAGTTTCGTAAAAAATGACCATAATTAAACAGATTTTACAATATTGAAAAAACCGAAAACGAATAAAAATTTTAATTTAAAATCTTTTTAAAACTAGATATAATTTATAATACAATGTTTTCTACATTAAAATAATTGAAATAATAAAATATTAAATAAAATACTTATTTTATTTAAATAGCTGATAAAAATATTATGGATAAGTATTACTTAGAAAAAAAATTGTATTCATTTATAGAAATATTAGAAAAGTTTGTTCGAGAGTTCTTATCTCAACTCTCGACAATTGCTGGAACACGCCTAACAAACACTGACTTAATCAACTCAGAGACTCACCTTCAGTAGAACCATTCCTGTACAGTCAGACATCGAGCTCTTGGGAGAAACGAGGTTTCACTAAAAGCGAACAGATAGACTGTCGAGTTAAGCGGACTGCGTGTAGTTCATTAACTACTTCAAGGCAACATGCAGACAGCAAGAGATACCCTTAAAAATAGAATTAGAAGGGAAACGAATAAATAACAAAAAGTTAAAAATTTTCGACTTGCACAAACCTCATTTTTATGTGATATTGAACATGTAATGTTGTTAAATTGTTTTATATCAAACTAATTTAAATAAATATTCGGCCCTTTTTCTAACATCTTTTTACTAAAACTAGTGCAACTGACGGCCGCTACGCGGCCGTCGTGGTTCTATTTACTTTTCTATTTTCTTTTCTATACATCCAATGTCAATGCTTCATTTGTTAATTCGATACTTTTCGATATTCGACTTTGTTCAATTCGAGATTTTTATGCCATGACTTTTCTTATATAGGATATCTCTTTTTTTATCTGAATAGCTTAATACTTATATTTCCCAAATTGTAACGAAGGTTCTAAAGGTGTTTTTTTTTTATTATTAAGGTTGGAATTCAGAATTTGAAAATGTTCAAAGTATAAGATGACTTTTCGTAAAATATATCTAATATCCGCAAAAGATATTTTCATTTAAATATATCTGAAATTAACAAGGTTAGAGAATTTAAAATTTGCACACAAACCGTATTTAATTTTGCTTAATTCAGTTGCCGTAGTTTGACTACCCAGTCACGTATGAATCTTTCTAAATGATAAGAATTCTTGGAAGCATATGTTCAACATAAATTCTCAATCACTTAAGAACACTAAAATACGAATAAACAAACCTTAGCAACGCCTTCAATTTTATTATTAGTACCTATCTAATTAATAAGAGAACGATTTATTTTATTCACAGGGTCAGAAAATTTTTGGAGAAAAAAATAGGAACCTTAAAGTTAATGTGATTAAGGGCGTTTGGTAATGGGAACTTAAAAAATTTTTGGGTTCCCCCAATAATGAAGACGGCCCTGCCTTCGTATTTTATTTAAAGAGTAGGTTTCGGGATAAATAAAAGAAACTCACCAAGTATTTCAGGTCTGACGAAATCTTAGAGTGCATCTTATAAAAAATGCATCACGTTTTTCTTGAGAAACTGAATTTTTTTTACTACAAATATTCATTTTCTGAAACGGAGAAATGCATACCGAGCAGACAAATCGCGGGAAGAGATGACGATTTTCAAAGTCACTCCACTTTTCACTAGTTTATAGACACAACACCGTCACTAAATAAAAAAAACATTCTGCATAGAGTCCTTCCACAATATAAACTTTTCAACTCTGGAAGAAACTTTGCGGAACTTTACGACATAAAAATTTGTCGCGTCAGGAACTTTTTTGATATCACCCAGATAACAATCGTGCGAGGCACGTTAGTCGCACGGCGTGCGAGGCACACGGTGCATGCAGAGTGCGGTTCATATGCGTCGCATTTTGTGCGAGGCACATACGTGCGAAGCATATGCGTCGCACAATTTGAGGCACGTATGTGCGAGGCATATGCCTCGCATTTTGTGATAGGCGCATCTATCTCCCTGGCGAAAGCTTCGGATAGGATTCCAATCCGAAGTCATCCGGGCCAATGCGAAATCTCTATCCGAGCGAATCCGAATGAAACCGAACCATTCCGAAGAAACTTTTCAATCCGCATGAATCCGAATTTTCAATCCGAATGAATC
>UCOK01006764.1:0-42404 GCA_900474325.1 Synergus umbraculus
GATTCATTTAAATATCAGAAAAATCTCTTGAAATCACTTAAAATTATTAGAAATCTTATAAAATTCCTTAAAATTTCAGAATAATATTTCAAATTCTTTAAAACCTCATAAAACTCTTACAAAGCTTTTAAAAGCCCTTAAAATTTCACGAAATATCTTAAAATCCCATACAATTCCACAAAATCGTTTGAATATCCTAAATATCTCTTGAATTTCGTAAAAGTCACTTAAAAATCTTTAAAAATGCACATAAAAACCTTCTAAATCGTTAATCTCTTAAAATCTCTTAAAATCATTAAAAATATTACAAAATTCCCTATAAAGTTTTAAATTCCTTATTTAAATCCCCAAAAATACATATTTTAAAAGTCATAAAAGTACCTTGAAGTCCAATTGAAATCTGATCAAAGTCGCAAAAAATTCCCAGAAACTTTTTGAAATTCTTTAAAATTCTACGATAACATGTAAAATCCCGCATTATCTCCCACGAAATCTTTAAAAATTCCATAAAATTCCCAGATTTTGAATGTACCTATTTTGAGTTTAGACTCGTGACAAAATGATTATTAACGAAACCAAATTCAAAATTTCAAATTCATTTCACGCGGAATTTACGATGCGGCAAATATCGATTGTCGAAAATTACTATCGATACTTACATGACGAATCAGGAATGCGGAATAGGCGTTACGATATTTCGACTTCGACTCAATCATCTTTTTAGAATAGAGAATTTCTTATATTAGGATATTGCGAAATAATGAATAATTTTATACAAGGCGATAAAATGACTACCGCGAAAAAAATTGTCCATCTGGAAGCTTTCAATCCCTTTGTTCAGATGTGTTAAACTTCAACAATGGATCGTCCGACCATTCGGGAAATCGCATTAAAGAAAAATGGCGACACGTTTGAATCTTTAGAAAAGCGCTCGACTGAAACTACTGGCTTAATTACGCGTAACGAAATGACATTGTGACTTCCAGTATTTGCAGTGCATAAATTTCTATCTCTATAGTTTTGCAATTTCCTATGCCAATGTGTCAAAATTTGAATTATTTTAATACGAACAAAAAATAGAATGCGTTTATGGAACTCTGATATGATATTTTTCTTCACCCAGATGTGATATTTAAGTACTACCCTCTATTCAAAAAAAGCTAAACACAGACTGAGATAAGGAGAGGATAAAAATATGTAACTATACTGATTTGCTATCAGTTCCACGTATATCTCCTCTCTAATGATACTGCTGTTCCACAATTCATGTATTGACAAAGGTCATTACAGAGATAACTCATCTGACGACTAATATAGAAACCTCAGGCAATATTTCATAATCTACATTACTCTGACATTAAATTAATGAAAACATTAAGTATGTTATAAACTATTAACTTTATAGAAAGCTTACCTTCAAGATTTGCCATAGAAAATCTGTAACTGTCGATTCTCGGAGTGTTGATGTCCGAATTGAACGGCCTGAGAGTTGCCGAACTAACATTGTCAAGACCCTGGAACAAAAACAGAAATCTCAAATCAATTTTAATTCAAGACATATATTATAGTTATTAAATGAAATTATACTTTTATTTTATCTCCACTTTGAGAATTATATGATTCACGACTTATACAACAGACACTAAGTAACAATAATTGCACCTCGTAATAATAATTACAACAGGTGATATAATTACATTTCGTAATAAATCATTAGTTTTTTTTTATCATTTTATTTCCAGTGATTTTTCAAGTGGTTTTAATAGTTTACAAAGCAGTCTAATACCAAGATAACAGCCACAAAATGAACTGCAAATAGGTTTCCGAGTTAACTGTATTTTGTCTTTATTAGATGTTCTACAGCATGATAGTTTCATCTGCAAGTAAGCGAAACCTTCTCTAACACTAGACCGCTAATCTAGCTTTCCTGTAACTGGAGTCGCATCCCCGTAACTGGAAATCCGATTTGGTTGGCGTACACTCAATTTCCGGTGTGAAAAGGTGAATTATTGTGGCCTCTACTTCGACCAGTGAGAGAAGGATAAAGAGAGAGAGAGAGCAAGAGAGAGGAATCAGAGGGAAACGAGGCGAAAGGGGTGTAATTTTCCCGATTGGAGAGATTCAATTCCCATTTGTGGGAAACCAGGCAAAACGAGCCAAAGGACTTGGGTGTGTTCGTGCAATTATTTTCGAACAGACATCGAATTTATCCAAGTTTTCGCTTTCAAAGGCAAAAGCTAACGAATATTACATTTCACGCGATATATCTCTCCACCCAATAACTGACTATTCAAATTGCCTTTTTAAAAATGCATTAAAATTTCCAATGCAGTACGAATAACGGTGAAATTATTGTTTGTATATTTGTTCTTTAATGCGATTATCATTTAAGTTTTTTTTTTGAATTCATTTCGCAGTTTGCATCGATTCCTTTCTCTCTTTTATTGTCCGTTCATTTTTCAATAAAAGAGAAGTGTTTTCAGTGGTATCACAATCTATTTACATATTTCCGTTTGAGTGATGATCTCATTCATCTTTTTTATTCAAAAAAATGTCAGGGGAAAAACTGACATTTTTCATGAACGGTTTTCTTATTCAGTGTTTTCCACGTTTTTGTTTTTATTATAAGTGGGTTATAAGTTACTATATGTTCCTACAATACAAATTTTTGCAATTCACTTGAAAAGTTTGTTAATATCGATCATATGAAAGTCAAGAGTGCTCAAAGCTCGATAAAGTCGAGAAGCATGTCTCAGAGTTGGAATATTTTTGTCACTTTTGTGGAGGAAGTTTGAGCTAGAAAAATGTCGTGTATCTAAATCTTTTCAAAAGAAAAGCACTTTTATCCCGAGAGGGTGTGGGAAATAGCAAGAGCTGAATCGCGAGTAAACTCTCATCCTCGAGTTGACTCTAAGTCGACCTCCTTCAGTGACAAAAGACTACGGAATGAAAAATTACTGCGACTTCCCGTCGTGCCTTGAAATCATATCATCTTGGTCGTGGAAAAGTCCTTCCTCTGCCTTTTGCATTCCTTGTTGAAACACGCGAAAATTTAAGCTTGTAAATAAAATTCAAAATGAATTTCCGTATGAACTTTAATTTAACGAGACATGGAATTTAAAGACTTTGAAAATAACAAAAAGAATAACTAATTGTATGTTAATATGAAATTTAAAATTCTGATTGTCTCTATTGAGAGTTCAGTTAAAAGTTAGAAGAAAAGGTTCTCTTTAATAAGAATCAAAGTGAGAGCTTAAGACCTATGCATATGAATGTTTTAAATTTCAGGCTCAGACAGGCCTAAACGAATTATTTCATAAGTTATTCAAGGCACTGCCTTACAGGAAGAGTAAGCTTATCCCGCAGGATCTAATTGTTGAAGCTGCCGGCCTAGTAGTTGACCGGTTGTTCCACTCCCACGCGTAATCTCTACATAAAGGTGCCCAAACAGATGAGTGCAATATATTCATTGTCCATAAAAGAATAAACAAATGAAAAAGGAAATTAATATTGATATACCTACTGAAGATAATTTTTAAATAATGATTCGAGAAATATTTAATGTTAATAAATCGCAATTAATTATTATTTCCAGTATAGAGGACAAATAGAAGAAATAAAATGCAGGAATTACACAATCGTCTAGTAACATTTAAAAGTGAAAATAAAAAATGATACTTTCTAATCAAAGATCAATGTGCATGTAACGACAATTTCACAGGATTAAACGACGGGTTATTATATCGCAAGACGGAACTAATTGTGGACTCTCAGTACATCCTTATAGCATACGGTACACATAGAGGCGTGGTAAATGCATCCGCATGTACACTCTAGAGCTCACGGATCTTTCTTAGCGTTTTGTCCTGCTCGCATAATACTGTCCACGTCGAGTCGCCATGGTGTGAATGCCGCTTGATTAAACGTTCGCCCGTATAGTTGTTGCACTGGCATGCCTGGCCGAGCAAAGTCGCATTATTTACGCTTAATGGCTCAAAACGCGGAAGCCCGATCTTATTCTCTTCCTTCGAAAGCTTCTTCGAAATCAGTTCAACATCTACTCGAATCTTCAACTACTACTTTTTCACACAAAGAAAACCCATTGATCAAAAGTCCTAAGAGGGCAGTTCAAATAGAAGTTAGCTTCTTTGTTTTTTTTTCCTTTATTTTCGGATGAACTTTTTTTAATCGCCCTTCGAATCTGAAATTTGAATACTCACATCCTCCTGAGTCTTGTGGCTCTTCCAACGAAACAGCCTGTCCATTTTGAATTTTTCCTGAAGACAATTTTCTACCAATTTAGAGACGTTAATTCCCTTCAGAGAACTGCTGACAGAGTCGTCCTGCTATCATTGTAAGCAAGGCGCTTCTTGGCAATAAATCAAGAATCGCGTGGACCATCCGCACAATTAGTTATCACGGATTACGCCCGATTTACGGTCCCCTGGGTGGACGGATAATTGCAGTCTGGATAACAGATGCATAAAGTTTCTCAAGCAACAACTTTGAGCACTTGCAGAACAGAAAATCCGCCATAGTTAGCTAATTGACTCTCTGTAGTCACGAAATATCCAGGAACTATAACTTTTAATAGTCTCTCGAGGCAATTGATAGTAATGATTAAAACTTGCACTGAACCTAATCGCCCATAAACGTTCCACCTACGGGCCATCGCATAATGCTAACACCCTCGTAAAACTGGAACCTATAACCTGCAACCTATCATAATCGGTGAAATAATATCACTATCTAACACTTTGAGTACAAACAGCTTCCATTATTCTAGATCTGCTGCAGACCTTGGGTTCGTTTACAAACTTTGAAACAGGGTTAAGGAATTCTAAACTTCGAAAATTAATCAAACTTATGGCTATCTAATATCTATAGAGAGAAAACAAAGATAGGCGTTGGAAATAGAAGGTTCAGTACTTCCAATAGATCACAAAAAAGAAAACACGTAAATGTAATCATAAAATATGAACGTTAGCCTAGTTTAGCTTCAGCATGGTTCATTAAACAATCTATTTATGATGTTTCAAAGATATGAATCAAGATTATGATCTAGCATTTTATGTTGGCCCATAGCTTTTAGCAATACAAGTGGAGAGCAGAGTAACAGCTTTATTATCAGCTGATCTGGTAGCCTAAAGTCCTTTGAACTGGTACCCTGAAGACTTGGATTACTCATCAGTTTCGATCCTGCAGAAGATCTTCCTTATCTGCATGCTAACTTAATGTCAAACAAACAAACATTATTTCATTATCCTTGTTTGATATAAATATAGAACATTTATCACAGCTACAAAGTACTTTAATGCAGTTGTCAGCTCATTGCAAGGTTGTGATCCAATTTTGGATCAAAGATTAGTTTTCTGGCATTTTTGGACCAACCACTGTTGATGCCACCAGCGCTAAACTAAGGCAATTATTTCAGATAAGTATAATTGAAAACCGTGAACTGAGAACCCTTGCTCTGTGCAGCATGGAAGCTGTTGTTGTACCCCTTAAGAATACTAAACGAGTTTAGTAGCAAACTACCGTCACGGAAGATCTCAGGATGGAGCCGGCGGTATACTCTCGGTAACCTCAACGAACTCGTTATACCTTTGCTGTCACGAACTCAACTAATTAGTGTACTAATCCGTAACTAATAGGACGCGGGAGTAAGGGCAACCTGAGAATAATGGACGGCAGACCGGTCTCTCGGCCAATCGCAGATCAGAGCGATACGTGTACTGGATGCTGTTCCGCAAGGGTTTTAACGTGGAGCCGGCACTCTTGCTTTCCCTCTCTCCATTTTCTCTCTCATGATGTTTCCCTCTCTCTCTCTCTTTTCCACAAGCTTCACACGGAGAAAAGCGTTTTGCGCAGTCGCAGCTATCGATTCTGCTCCGGTTCCCGAAGGATGAGGACGCAGGATCTGGTACCGCGAGATGTCACCTGGAACGGGATAGTGGTTCCGCTTTGCACGAGAAACTGGCACGCGTCGCTATTGCTGATAAGACCCATCACGAATATGATGAAGATGATGAAATTCTTCTAAAGCCGGATATTAGATGATGCTCTAGTGGAATTTTGATAAGAAGTTAAGAATAAAACTATGGGGGGAAAGCAATCGACAGGAAGGAGATTCATCAATGTCAGAAGAGGGGATTGGATTTATGAGAAGTTGGTTGTTGGATGAATGAACACGAGTTTGGAAATGTGAACATTTCCTTAGGGGTTGTGCGGTTGCATAGGGTAGGGATACTTGATGCAAGATTGATCATCATTTTTTATACAGAGGTATTGCGGAACAGAGTGAACGGCACAAAACTTGTTGTCATCAACATTATTAGCATCAGGAAAATAATCTTCATTTTAGTCTCATCAAACTTGCATGACATTTTATTCTTTCCTCAGGTCAGTGTGTCAAAATAAACTTTTACTTTGACTTTCTACGAAGAGATGCTAATCTGTCGAAAGGATCCACCTGTTAGTTTAGGGAAATGATCGATGACAAAACATTCACTGGTGATGATACCCAAGTATAATAACTATGGTGATGACACCAAGGATATGGCATACATGTTCTGTAATAACTTTAAATGAAAAATAATGATGCAGACAAACAGCGCTTCGAGTTGGATCACTGACCTTTACGTTTTTTAATAAACTTTCGACTGCAAACGAAGCTAACAGGAATTTTAGTGAATAAGGAGTGAAGCGAAGATTGTCTGTGTATGAAAAAGATAGCAGACAGAAAAAGGTGTGGGATGGGGGAGGAGAGCAAAGAATCGGTATAGAGGATATACTTGTATACAATATATGTATGTATATATGTACATTTACGTATACTCATAACGAGGAAGATAGGGAGGCAGGTTTTCGTGGGACGGTATACATACCCGCGATAATGAAAGGCAAAGGGATATTCGTTAGTTTAATGAAAGAGTAAAAGAGAAAGAACCACAGTGTTTGACTTTCCAGTCGTTGGAACCCTCAGACAATCCATTAGCGTGGCTACTCGTACGCACAAGAACGTAACTACCCAAAAGAAAAATCCAGACACACCTGAATGCTACTCTACGTTGAAAAAATCTTAAATGAAGATGTACTGATCCTTACTTTGAAGACAAAATAAATCTCACACTTTCAACTCTAGTTTGTACAGCCAAAGCCGTACTTTTTTAGCGATAATCCGCAAGCAGTTGGTTGTTTATCACCGTGGCTTTTATTCCCTTTGTATATACTATACATCGATAGAAAGGGGTATTAACTCGTGCGTATGGGTAACACAACATCATTTCCCCTGCGGTAGCTGCAAACATGCACGAATAGATCCCAATGCGGCACCTGAGTGACTGCATCGAATCTCTCGACGACCTACGGAGTCGGGTTTATACCCGTTGGTTTCATGTGGGGTCGAATGGGATCGCCGAGGGTCGAGCAAACATTGAAATCCTTTAAAGCCGAGCACACTTTCACGGGGAAAGTCACCACCCCGTGTTACTAGAATCTTTCGCTCTAATCTACTTTTACCGTTGGATGAAAACTGGCTCAAAAAACCATAGTGTACCACTCAATCTCCAAGTATTGTATCCTTTGACTTTAGGTAAATTCTGTTCAAGTTGGGATATGGTAATGGGTCATTTGATACTAAAACGATACTAAATTACTAGAACGTCGGTCAATAAATGCAAGCTATCAACAGTGGATAATGTTATTTTGTAATTACGGGAGAGTTGAAAGATAGAAATGAAAATATTCTAATATATGAGCGACACTTTGCATAAAGTTTAAAGTTTAAGCGTCCCTCGGAGTTAAAGCTCATGGTACTACTTTCCCATGGGCCTCTCCCATTTCGCTCTTATCTCTCTTTTCCATACACTGCTTTACATTCGCTCGTTATTCGTGGTACTGTTATTCTTTTACACAATGCTCGATGCACTAGAGACATGCACGTGTTCGCACGATGCGATCTTCTGCACTTATCAGCGAAGCTCACGAAGAAGATAAGAACCTGAATACAGATTGTGACGAGGTTCTCCGCCGCCAGCCGATGAGTGCAATATTGTTTATTCCGGACAAACAGTTTCCTGTCCACGTAAACAAAACGTAAAACCTCTTGCTATATTATATTCTCTACTATTTTTTTACTCTTACTTCCTTCATTTATTTATAAATTGAACTCTACTTTTGTAGGGTATTTTTTCTAGTTCCTACAGCCTATTTCGCTCGGATGGAAAATCTTGTAGCATTTTTCATTTTCCATTCCAGTTGATGATAAAGCAATTATCGCCCTGCATAGTACTAACACATTTTCCTAGTTATGTAATTATTATGCAACGCAGCACTCAGGAAATGGAGGTAAAATTAATAACGTTCCCATTATGTCAGGATCGATATTCGTTTACGGTAAAATAAACATTTTACGTAAAACAGAGGCACATTTTCAGAGTAAACAAGGTATAATTGAATTTGAAGCATCATTTTTAATTTATATCAGGTAGAGTATTTGACTGTGACCTTGTTTTCTGTCGTAAATAGAGAAACGGAAGGTGAAGTATTAGTGGGAAAGAAGTTGTTATGCGAACCGGAAAAGGAATTGGCCTTTGGAGTCGGCCTTAGTGGCGGCTCTTATCACTTGTTCTATAGCCTAAGGGGCCGAATGACACTTCCGCCGACCAACCAATGAACTAGATTGGATCTATCTGCGATTTTCACCCTGTCGCTTACTCCTAATATCTCTTCCCCTCGACAATAGCTGCCGCGACATGATTAATGCACGCTACGGTTCCAAAGTCTCCGAGATCGATGCCTCATCTTTTGAAGGGTTGCCCTAATTCCGAGATAACCCCAATTTTAGGGATAATCAAACAGACGAATATTCCGAAAGAAATAAAAAAAAAATACATAACGATGTGATAAAAAGGAACTAGATGAAGATATAAAAAAGTACGGAAAGACATGAAGATGTGTAATCAAGATTTATGGCCATCGAAATTGTTCGGAAGACAAATTCATAGTAATTAATACTAGGAATATAAAAGCTACAATAAATATTTATTATAAGCAATTTTAATTCAACCCAATTAAAATACAAGTATTCTTTTTTTTAGAAAAGTTTTTAAAAGACGATTCTCCGTCAAACTGACACGATTTCCGGCGCATTGACTGGTCCTGAATTAGAAGCCAATCCATTAGTCGAAGTGGGGCATTTTTAGAGGAACTAGGGTGACCCTGTTAGACGAATCCATCAACTTCCGGCCAAAGCTCGAATCTCTACGCGACTCAGCACTTTGTTCGATTCGTTTTGACGGTCAGCTTTGACGGATATTAGCCACTCAGATATCGAATATCCATTCTCCATTATGTTCTCGGTTTCCGTTTTTCTGCGATAACAGGACTCAGATATGCGTTTACATTTACAAAGTAGCAGATAAATGAGGAAAGAAAAATATTTTCGGATAATTGAAATCATAAAACACCGACAGATAAGGCAAATCAGAGCATGGACGCTTGTTCAAGGCAATGTCCTTGTTACAGCACATATGTGAAGTAAAATTTCTAGAACAGACTGTTTACGTCTCGGTCAGGTTTTTACGTTATGTTATTGTATTTTCCTCTTGCGCGTCTTCTTAAAGATAACAAAAAAAAGGGGAAATATTGACAATGTTACCGGGAAAAGTAAATATTTTCGGAATAGGGGTAAAAACATTTAATCAAGAATATGAAATATTTCTTCCTTTGAAGCAAATTCTAAAAACGATAAAAAAATTAAATATGTTTAATTGTTAATAAAGTATTTTACGCCTGCCTTGAAATAATAATTTCCACGAATATAATGTCACATTTAGACTGATTGTTTGACGTAATTCAAAAGCAGGAAGCTCCTATCATTTTATGATAAACGCGAAACGACTCACGGTCATAGTGAAAGCAAAGTGCGCACTTTGAATCCTTTAATTGAAAAGAATGTCTGAATTCATAGTCAAAAGTAATTTATTAATTGAAAGCATTCGAAATTTTTTTCGACCGCATTAAGAATAGCTATTCAGGAATATTTTTCCCAAGGTTTATTATTCTGCAACTGCTGATGCAGGGTGCATGACAAAGTGCAATTCAAAGAGCTTTGTTTAGAATGTGAATTTTAATCTTAACGCGCATTTGTTTATTTTATAAAAGGTCGCTTATCAGAGCGAGAGGAGAAATGCGAGAAGATAAAAAAATCGCGGCAATTTGAGAAGGTTTGAATAAGCATTATGAGACTGCTCGCTTTTTCATTAGAATAGACTGGGGCAAGATGGTCGTGTGGCCGGACGCGAATAATGAGACATCAAGACTGTCTTTTAATTGACCGCGCCCCTTTTCTTTCTACTGTCATGTCGGTAATTGAGCAATAATCTCAAACGATTCTATTCCAAGGGTTAATCTCCCAATCTCCGTGAGAACAAATCAAACTGCAGACTTTTCATTTCAGGTTTAAAAGAATATATCTTTCAAACTAAAATACCTTTCTCCAATACTTTTTCTCAATAGGAAGAAAAAGTAATAAATAAAGTGCACTTTAATAAGCGAATGAACGGTTTTCTAGTTGACACTCCCGGTTTCGGATCTAAAACTCTTGAAAAATCGAATCACGTCCTAAGGAACAGCGTTCAAAGCGAGCTGTCATCTTTTTCCTGAGATCTTCGATCAGGGTGGCTGCTGTAGCCGCAATTTACTTCCGTTCGTTCAGGCCTGCTAGCCAACCACGTCCCGGTGCATTTCCACGCATTTTAATCAGAATGTTCTCGAGATAAATATAGCTTCCTTTCTGATCGTTTTCTAGTTGGAGACTCCATTCGACGTTTCTTTCGCGTGCCCCATCGATATGCCGAAGAGTGAGACAAAGAAAAGTATAACGATATAAAATAAAAATGAAAACCTGAAATATTAGTACAATAGTTTCAATTGATCTCAAGTTATGCAGAAATCTGCTTCTCTCTCTCCTTTAAATCTCGATTAAAATAAGCTTCCTATCGATAAATTACAATCTATACTCTCATAAATCATTCAAAATAAATTTTTAAGCTCGTTCATAAATTAAAGAAGAATAATGGGAGAGTTAGAAGCAAATTAGTGTTTTTACGAATCATTTGATGAACACGAATTCAGGATAAAGTGAATGTCATGTGGAACTTCCCACGTAATACACTATGCTCCCACGAGGAAATAAATCAGTCACACTAAAATATCGGTGGGCGCCAGTTTCCTGTCTCTCAGGGCAAGAACCGAGGGTGTTCTCTATATTTAATCGGAAGAACATTGCTTGCAGCCCGAATGGTCATATA
The DNA here is from genome assembly GCA_900474325.1 of Synergus umbraculus. Classification (NCBI taxonomy): domain Eukaryota; kingdom Metazoa; phylum Arthropoda; class Insecta; order Hymenoptera; family Cynipidae; genus Synergus; species Synergus umbraculus. The sequence goes on from UCOK01006764.1 coordinate 11,316, forward strand.
TTTCTTCGGGGTATCAGAATATCTTCATTAACGAGTCTCCATGAAGTGATTTTTAACAGATGAAAGTCTTATCTAATTTAATTACGCTAAAAAGCATGCCTAGAACAACTATGTGTTTAAAAGGACTTTTATCTCATAAAAAGTCATTCGATTTTAACAACGCGCACCAGATTTAATCTCCCCCCTCAAATTCTACATTTTCTCCTATGATTCGTAGAAACACCTTCTAGATTTTCCATCTAAAAACACTTCTATTTACGTCACAGTCGATCTATGTCAACGTTGAGAAGCCAAAAAGATCCGTCACGCTGAATCGCGTCTGAGAAGCGAAAGGAAAGTCACAGCTGAAGTTCTCGAGGATTATTCGAATGACTGAGGGCGACAGGGGGTGAAAAGTAGTGGGGAGGAAGGAAAACGGTGAAATGTGAAAATCAGATCTATATTTATCAAAGTAGACTTCATGGGCACCCTCGGTGCGTTAGAGCGTCGACTCTTCAAGATATTCTTAGCGGCATGATTCAAGTACAAAAGTCAGCCATTGAGCTAGCAGACGAACGACCATGTTTCAGGCCAAGATTCTCGCCTCGTAAACCTTGTAATGTCACGTGCTGCCGTCACGATTCTCGAGGCGCTCATCCGCAACTGAATTTATAATTTCTTTTTTTTTAAGCTTCAACTATTGCGAAAGCTTTGAAGAACAAAAAGAGCTGCACTTAAAAATTTTCTGCAAAAAACAATACCTGCTTAAAAGTGAGGGGTGGAAATATAAGTAGCAATTGGAGACTTTTTTCTGCCTCTGGTTGCGAGCCCTTGTTCACAATATAGCACTTTTTTCCCTCTCATTTCACCATAAACGCCCAATTCAATAAGCATAACGACGATGAAAAAACGAATGGCGGTCTCGCCACGTACCGCGGAGGGATGAGAGAGAAATCTTATTCTTCTCACAGGGTCGGAGGGTAAGGGTGCCTATTTGTAAGCACACCACCCACGAAGTGTACAAGGGTGTGGCTGAACGGGTCTTGTCGAAGGTGTGAGGGTGCATCCGAGTCGTCAAACACCATCGTACGGGGCTCGAGGGGGCGGCTTGTGTACCCTCATAAAATGACACCCTGTCTAATGAGAGAGAATAACTGTTAGTGCGGTCAACCTGACCCACTTTTGACGACTTTATTTTTCCCTCGTATCGATTCTGAACAAACCCACATTTTATACATATGGCATGCTGCTCAATCTTTTGTTCATCAAGTTTAGGAGCGTAAATTCGTTTTTGAAATAGTTATGTGTTTTGTAATGAATTACTTACTTAATATAATATCCGTTTTCCCTTACATTTGCCTTAACTTCAATTTCACCAACTAATCATTTATTTCGGGTGCATAAAAATTAGAGCAATCGTTGATTCGATTTGAATTTGGGGAATATTAATTCATGCGCCTCTTTGTAATGAAGTGATATGAAATAAGGCGTTTCAGAATATAAGCGAGGATTGCATAAATATGTTCTGATTATATCGACATGAAATCTCGGGGCTTATTTAACACCCACGGACCCCTAGATATTTTTACTTTTCGAGGCGTAGTTCTTTTTTCTCGAGTCCATTAAGATCCTCTATTCAAGTCTCTTTAGTCCAGAAAGTCCTCTCTCTACAGAAATCCAAGGGCTCGTGCCAAGTCATTTCTAGGGACAACTAATAACTTATACAGACATAATACACTTTCATCTGCATAAATGTACATAGAGAATACATATAAATTTATATTGTTTGTGTGGGTATTTGTACATATACTCCATCATAGGATACGCCAGTTTCCGTTGTTTGTATTATATCGTACGCCCACAATGCACGCCCTGTTATTCCTGAGTACACGGGGTTGGTCGTGGCATTTACCACAAGACTCGAGGCACGAAATCTCGAGGCCAAGTTTCACTTCCTATTGTCGAAATACATCCACAGAACTGTCTGTCGCAAAATCAATAACCGTCCCTCAGTTCGAAGAAGGATGAATGCTGTTAAGGCACTGACCTAAATAAAATGTGGCGTTTGTATACTCAGTTGTGGGGGTCCTTAAAGAGGACACGCGAAATTACTTCCCATATGGAAAAACAAGAATAATATATAGATAATGAAAAAGGTATACATTTTTATGGGCGTTCAAAGTATCTGCAGGTTAATATTTAGTGAATTAATTTGATTGCGACTGCAATTGTGTTATTGACGAGAGAATTCATTTCATATTATTCCAGCCTACATGCGACATGAATATTTAAAAGGTGCGATAGGATCAAGCTGCTATAATGAAACTTTGACATTTCACGCGACAGTCCCTTTTTGGTGAACGTTGCCCTTTATTAAAGATAAGAGAATGCTCGGAAGGAAAAGAATAGGAAACGAAATATAAATTCTTGCATTAATGGGAAAAAATTGACAGTTCAATTATAAAGTGAGTGTAGTAACACTCAATAACTAATACTACATATGATACAATGACCTACATTAATGATCTCTGTCAAGTCGCATGGAATTTCAAACAGTCCTTTCCCTTTGACGTCCGACTAGAAGTATGAATCACTGTATTTCTTAGCAGGGAATTCCTCACGATGAACTTACACGAGTCAACGATGTGAAATCGAAAATGTCACGGGAAATAATGATTTGTCGACACAAGGAGGATACAGTTATGCAATCAAATAACGAAAAGGTTTTTCTACTATACTTTCGTGAGTCGTTAGTCTACTTAACTTCCGTCTACAAGATGATGTCACACAGTGAAAATGACAGCAACTTCTAAGGCGCAAAGTTCCGAACGTCTGATTAGCAGTCCCTTAACCCCAGGAATGCCATCCGTCATGAGGATCGGGGTCCTTTGGGCCCCCATGTGACTTCGGTTCTCGAAACTTGAACGGAGACCACACCGCGACAAAGAAGACCCCCTAAGTCCACCACCGCTTCTAGATTTATTTTATTCAAATGAGAAAGTCAACATTTTACCATCTTCCACTCAAAAGTGCCGCCGCATCTTATTATTAGCCGATTCGTGGAAGGTGTGCCACCTTCGTCGATTTTTGTGCAAGTGCAGAAACTAGACGGAAGGTTGAAAGAAGAAATTTCACCGAATGTTCATTTCGTAGTCTTTTATTGGCATTCTCATTTAGAATAGAACCTCTCTCATTTTTTTAAAATGAAAATGTGGCTTTTAAATAATGCTTCCTTTGTTAATGATTCTCATTGTCTCGTATTTAAGAGAGGACATAATTTTTTTTTCTCATCCTTTTGATCCTGAATGAAAGACTGTACGCCGTTCGTCACGCGTGCCCTTAATGGGTGTGCGTATGCAAGAGAATAACCACTTTCATGGGTGTTTCTTCTTTTGTTTGATTCTTTTCCACGCATCCCTTATTTTCTCTCCTGACATCCTGAGTTAACAATATATTCAAGTTCTGTCATTTTGGATGCAAAAGGTGGTTTTTAGTTTAAAAAGCATGCTTCAGTATTCCCATTGTTCGCTGTAATTACTCGATTACAAAATTGTATTACAAATTGAATTAGCTCACTGACTCGGTGACTTTCACAGAAAGCGGAAGTGAACATTGTTGAAACTAGAAGTGAGAAATTTACCCCGTGCTCGCACGCAGAATATAACGTCACGCTTATTGTTTGGTTAGAAAAGTGGGTCATACTCTGTACGTGTAAGAATGTAATCCGCAGATGTCGAGCAGCTGTCGTCCAAAATTGAAACCGCTTTTGCGATTGGACGCTTCCGGCCAAAGAGGTGAATAGGCCACTCGTGATTTGTTGGTCCATCGGAAAGGCGGCAGCTGCCCTTAAATTAAGGTCCCAAAGGATCCTGAAGTAGGTGGGTGGTACTCTTGTATGTTCAACAGGGCCTTACAGGGGTGTGAAATAAATGAGGGTGAAATTTGAATCTCGAGGTGTGGCGCGTGCTCAGAATATGCCAATGAAATTGGAGTAAAGCCTTATGTTCCTCATTTCTGTCAACATAACATTTTTAACACGATTGTGAAGATTTAAATTAGATCCCTAATTTAAAACGATGAAAAACGATTGTGCATACATCAAGTTTCTATTTTCTAGTACAGAGATTAAGATTAAGCTAATATTGTTAGTAGAAAATCGGCTCGTATAAAGTCTAAACACGACCTGTGACGGGATTAATCGGACGTGTGTCTACCTGATGCATTCGTATAATAAAAGGGCGGAGTCAGATGTACCGGAGGGCGATTATTTTCAATGCAAGCGCATTCGACTCACACGATTTACCATGACGAGATTCCAAAAGATTAATCTTTCTTCTTTTATTGCACCCGTTAAGTACATCAGGAAAAACGTCCATCAACCTCCAAATAACGGGAATAATTCTCGTTCGAAAATAACTTCTGGAATTAGTTCAGCAAACGAGAAAAAAATTGACAACAGAACTTTTAAAACATCGTATAAAGACTGATCGAGTTTCCAAACAAAATTTTTATCGTTTTACGAATATTCGATGGAGTAGTCCATTTCCAAGTTAAAATATCATGAGGTAAATTTGTTTGAAATTGATTAAATTTAGTCAGCTTTGAACTTTGGAACCAAACCCTCTGTTACGGTTTCACGAAACTTTCTACTCACATGAGTGATATCGATTATTCCCTCTGATAGTGTCACTTGAACGCAGAGTGACATACCCTCTGTCGGTAAATTAACAAGAGAGAGACCTTGGACAAGACTAGATAAATTGTAAAATTAGTTAAATGGCGTGTAATGATATTCTTCGGACATTCGAAAGTCATCGCTTCCGGAAATATGGTGAATTGTATGCGCGACGGCGTGACGCGTGTCTACGCATAATTTTCAAATGTGTAGACCACTCCATGGTTGACACGTCTCACCCCCTAAAATGTCTCTCACCAGCATGGGTCCATTCAATGACAAGCGTACATCACTAACCTTCCACCTGTATGCATGGGAAGTGCACTTTTCTTGCATAATTTCGTGATGCTGCGTGAGAAGTTGCTTCTAATGAGAATTTATTATCATATATAAACTAGAGAGTCTGAAAGACTTCATAAGAGCTACAATATTTGTAGAATTATAAATTTGAACTATTAAAAACTGTAGAAAACGAATAAACTAAGAGAACTGACGATGTTTTGTCCAGAAACATTTTTTGCTTATTTTTCAAACATAAAAGGCCAGTGACATGATCAGACACAAAAGGATATCTGCATTTTTATCAGAGTTTCGTGTTTTCTTTGAGGATTTAATCCTGAGTGGACCAAATCCCTGACAAAGGATTTAGATATTCCTTTTTCATGCAGGCCAAAGTCCACCGACACGCGAAAATCTTTGCACGCGAGGATCCCTCCAGCCTGGCGCCAAGCAATAATAACCCTTCACCCACGCGGCAAATGTCTTTTTGCAGAAACGACTTCGCCAAATGGTCTCAGCCTCTGTTGCTGCACAAACCATTCCATATAACTCTGACTCTAAAGTGTAATAAAAACAACTTTCAAGGACTTAAACTGCTTTCATGTTCTCCATTGGTAGAGAAAACGCAATGAAAATAATATGTTTGCCACCTCGTTTATCACATAATCTACATTTAATGTTTATCTGATAAGATGCATCTTTCTATATATATATTTAAATCAACAAAATATTTCTTGCGCAAGGAAAACCTGATTTGTACTTCTTTTTAGAAGAGAAGCCTCTTGACGAAAAAACTTGATACTTTGATCCAAAATAAAATTGCCTGATCGAGTTACAATCTGGAGTTTAGATCAGGATCAGATTTCAGGCGTGAAACTGGCAGGTGCTCGTTTTTCCGACTGCGATTCCTCCAGTCCTTAAAAAAAATGTAGGAATAACGAGAACTTGAAAAAATAATGAGAGTAACTCCATCCCCAGCATCCATGTAAAAATTTTTCCACGTGTACCTTTTTCTTCTTAACGACGTCTTTCATGTTGTCATTATGGAAATATACAATTATTGAAGTGGAATTGAAAAATGTGGACGCAGTGAAATTAATAATCTGCATTTCATCTTTTACGAACCACGTTTAATGATTTTATTTTAACTCCCTGACGAGGTATTTAACATTTGATATTTAACTTATAATAATCAAAGGATAATCAAAGGATATTTTTAGCATTTGCAAATAGAGTAGAAAAAAATTTCGAGTTACGGAAGAATGAGTCACGGGTTGGGAAGTGAATTAGCAACCCCATAATTTATCGATCCTCTCGGAGACTGATAATTTGACTGAGGTAAGTTAGAAAGTTCCCTTTGAAATTGTAGGGTGTATATATAATATTTAGATTGACACCTGAGCCAGACTGACTCGTCGGATCGAATTATGATAATTCCCAATATTTTTTTTCGGGTTCGTCAGTGACCGGAGTTGGGAGATTTGGGACGATTGGAGGGTCGAGAAACTCCTGGCACGAAAAGCACTGAGCCAACCCAACAAGGGTGGTGGTATAACGGATGAGTCATACTTCATCCCCTGCGGGGGGTGGTTTGGCTCCCTTTTCTCACCGCGGACGAGCCTGCACGGCAGATTCTCTCCAATTGAAATAATACCGGGTGCCCAGATTGTATCATACCCATGTAATACTCAAATAAAAAAAAATACACTAAAAATAGGGAGAAAAAAATATTTTTTTATAATCTATATAGAGCATTATTAGAATATTAGAATAACAAAAACATGAAGAATTGAGGATCATTTTTTTAAGAATTCAGGGCTCTTTTAATAAATTGTTATTTTAGGGGCTTCACAATCAGATAATTAAAGTCCCTTGTTTAATTTTGATAGATCCACGGAAACCTTGTCCGGGAAGCGTCGAAACAGCTGCCGCGTTGAATCATCCGTGGCTAGACCGCGACGTTGTCACGTTTTCTGAGGATTTTAGAAAGGTTTGTATTTTTATCAGAAAAGTTCATCTTTTTGAAGTGAAAACCACTCCTTGATGAATATCATTCAGTAAAGAGAATCATCAATCTAGTTCTAGAGGGGAGACTTTGAATGGGGATGATTTTTCTAATCCTCTTTCAGTCTAGGAAACGAATATAGAATCGTATTTTCTACTATTGTAATAATAAATTCGAAAAGAGATTGTTTAAATGTGTTTTTGAAATTAAATCTTTTCTGGATTATATCTACAATATCGTGAGCCGCCCAGGGCAATACACGTGTATCGTCTACGAGTTTGCGTATTCTTGCATCTTATAACGTACCCTAAGAGTAATTCTAGAAACCACTTCCAAAATAATACTGTAGATCGAGCAAATGTATAGATTCAAGGTATACAATACACGTATAAGCTCTCGAGTGCCTTATACGATAAAGGCGATTATAGAACCATGAACTCGAGAAGTTAAACACAAAGGCAAGTTTGCATTCAATAAAATATTTATCCTCAGGGCAATTCAAATCGCAGAGAGAACATTTCTCTCAGGCTTTTCTTAATGTTAAAAATGCAAATGTAATTAATTAAGTCGATTGGAAATCTACTCCGTACAATAAAGTGATGAAATCATATATCTAAAATGAGTGATTTAAATTTCTCAATACAATCCAAGCAAAAAATCTTTACAGGGATAATTTAGCGATATACCTCCTACTTTGGGGATGACAATTCCGGGTTCTTATTTAGGGAAAAAAGAAATAAAATTAGAATCAAATTTCACTTGGAAGAAAGATTAAGAAGAGGAGCAGAAAAGAATAATAATCCCGCAGCATCTCGAAGTAGAACACGGAGAGATTGCAGCGTGTGTAAGAATCTTCAAAGCTTACAACCGCAGTATTAAGAAAAGGGAGCATGAAGGCGGCGGAGGGGGAGGGGACTCGTTAACGAAACCCCTTGCAAGATTCTTGAAAAAGGCGGGCTTCGTTTCTCTAGATGTAGTCCAAGAAAAAATATTTTATAATAAAAGAAAAACAGAGAATTTTACTTTATAAAGATACGTCTATGGTAATAATATAAAAAATGTATAATTGACATAAAAAACACGAATAATATTGAGAAATTTATCTAATTTTTCGCTTCGTACAAAAGTCAATAGACCCTCCTAGCGACGAGACTTAAATGGCGGGAAATTTTAGATTTCAAATCTAAATTTGGTTTTTTTTTATTTAATGATTAAATGACAAATGAAAAATATCTTTCGGATATTTCAAAGAAAGAAATGACCTAACGAAGATGAAAGTTGGTGTAAAAGCTTGAGAAGAACCTAATCGTAGAGCCATGATGATATTTCAATTCTACGACTACGATCTACGTTCTTTGGCTATTGACCTCTGATTCGAAACGCTTCAGAAATTTCGGACAAAGATTTAAGACATTTATCCTTGAAAACGTACCATGCCCTCATCTATGGATCCATCGTCCTCAAAATAGCACTCGTCATTGTTTTCCGGTGTTGGTTCACGGGAAACTTCCGGTGGGTCCTTGACATCCTGTCGTCTTAACCACTCCATTCCGTGTGCAGCTTTCTCAAATAAAACCTTCAATTTCGTACACTCACGAGGATTTATCTCCTCGTTCGGAATTCGCAGATCACACGGCCATAGCAATAAAATAGATCCCCACGTCCGATAAAGCGATTGTTAACACGTTATTATATTTGGTTTTATTAAACTTGTACCAGTAATTTATTAATTGAATTAATTAATTTCTATGCAATTGATAACACTCTTCTCCAGTAACCTAATTCAAAAATCGATTATATTTCACTTGAATTTCTTTACGCCTCTCTTTCCTTCATTCAATTTAATATTCACAGCACTTAAATTTTTCACTCCCTTTCACAAAACATTATTTGTTCCCCGGCACAGCACTAGTGTCAAACTGATTTTTTTTTTGAAAATCAAGAAATCAGAAATGTTGGTATCCTTCAAGAAAGAACGGGAAAGAAACCGGTCCACTTGCTGTCAGGAGCACGTTTGTAATTTCCACCAATGTCACGATCACTAGAGTATCGCGCTTGAATTTAAATTTTAAATTGTGAGTGGAATACCACATACGTTGGGGGTTAAAAAAATCCAAAAAGAAGCTGAAAACACCAGATACGGTTTTTCACGTAGCGCGCGCAGTGCAGCTGCAGCAGTCAGCATGCAGTGAGCAGTCGGAGAATGCCGAGGAAGTAGTGTGGAGAATATAGAAGCTTTGCTGGCGAGAAGCCGGCCGGAAAGCAGCGGCTGTGTACCAATACGGCACGATAGAGTGAGAAGGAGCAAGTCTACAGGGGGAAAAAGTCAGCTAAAAAGAGAAAGACATACGAAGAGGAGAGGAAGTAGTAACGAAGCAGAGGGGGTAGAAAACAGAAACCGGAGAACGAGAGTTGGAGAAAAGAAGGGGAGAAAGAGAAACATGCAAGCGGGGGCGTACTTTACTAGAGCAGGGGCGAGCACCCTGTAGTAAACTAAAAAATTATTGAAAAAAAGAAAAGAAATTATTTTGATAATGATTGAACAAATTGGTGGAAATATCAACGTTGCAGAAATAAAGTGGTGTACTATTTGATTTATTTGTTTTAAAAGCATCTTTGGAATCGGGAAACCTAATTGAGGACAATAATTGTTTGAATAGATTTTTAAGTAATCGAATGCAACGATTTCTGGACTATTTTACTGTTACAATTTTACTATTTTCCTGATTAGAAGAACACTCATGTGCCCTGGTTTGATACAGTCCTGTATGAGAGTATCTCTTTCTCTTTCTTTATCCATCTGGATTCCCCTCGAATCGCCCTGAAGCCCCTACCCTGGTACCATGGTACCATGGCCCCTACCATTTCCACACCAGTCAGTACGAGTTCAGGGCCGATCCTTCCAGAGACGTGCTCCCGAGACTCCAGCTACACTCCAGTTACAACTACCAGCTCTAATTCTCAGAGCATTTCGGTAACGAGAGGATTAAGTCGTTAAAACCGAATTAAAATCAAAAAGCAATACATTAGCGGAGTACCGGTGCAGTATGCATGCAACAGGCAGCTTATTCTATTTTCGTCTTTCGGGGCAATGGACTTATTTTGAATAAAAGTTTGTTTAAAGTATCTTTAGAAAACTTGATGAAAAGAAATTTGAACAAAATGAATAGATAATGAGTACAAAAGAGGATTGATTCAGATTTGATTATTTTCAAGGTTTTTAGATTGGCTAGAGTGAATTAATCATAGCGTATTTAGCTATCAGGCAATTTGAAATTCCAGGGTTTTTCCGGGTCAAATTTTTCTTCCTTTGACCAATTTTTAGATGTCTTTTTGTGATCTTTGAAAGTCAGCGTATACATAGAAATTTTAACATAATCTACATAAAAAATGTATGGTATAAAGAAAATAAGGGTGTACTTCTGAAAAGGGGATATGTCCAATTTTCTTCGGGCTCCGTGTACTTATGTATTTTGACGCGCTGATTACGAATATGATAGTGAAAATTGGCGACTAGTCGATTTTCATGGTAAAAACCATGAAAAGCCCATAAAAATCATGGTTTTTTGCGTTTATCTCAGCTAATATGCAAAATAAAAAAAAATGTTTCAAATAAAAGTTGTAGATCTCATCGAAACACACTTTTTTCATTCAAAACATTTTTTCGTACGAGTGATAGTTTTCGAAAATACATCAGTCAATAGTCAAAATACATAAGTACACGGAGCCCGAAGAAAATCGGACATATCCCCTTTTCGGAAGTATATCCGAAAATAATTATTTATTGATACGTACTAGACTTATTTTTAATCACAAACTGAAGTAATAAATATTAATAGGTCCTAAATGAAATTCCCGGGTTTTTCCGTGGTCAAATAAATTTCACCCTGATTAATACTTTCCCGCCAATTTACTCAAACCAAAATGCTTTCATCTAAATAAATAACTTTTTACATTCATTACTCAAATCTATCGATTTGAAACCTGTGAAATGCCGAGATACGACCCATAAATTCTCACATAATAAATAAACAATTTACCTGCTCCCCCACTGTTATCATTTCGGTAAGTTTTGACAATGAAAAAGAGGTTCAAGGTCCCTTTTCCTTGTCAATCACTATAAAAATATGTGTTAGTATAGTGCACACACCCCTGACTTTATCCTGGACAGAGATTGAGATAGATCACAAGGGGTGCGGGGATATATATAGTGGGATGATGGGGGGTGGCTATAGGAGATGCTGGATTGTGTTACCATGGTTGCCCATAGCAACCCACGCGGATAATGCACGCATTCTGAAAGCCTCCATACTACAAACTGCATTCTGGGCACTCATATATGTTCTGTACTATGAGTATCAACATAATGTTAGTGTGTACGTGAGTTAATTGATTTCGCCTTTACCTATCGATGCGCAATGTTGCCAGTAGATCGAAACGCCCCATTGAAATCGCGTCATCGAACCCGAAATGAGAAATGCAAGAGCAACAGATTTTTGGAGGGGATGAAAGAGAGAGGGAATACTTCTGGGGGTAATGTATATTTGTGTCTTGTGTGTGGCCGTTGCTCTTATCTAATGGAAGATAAGTAGACGAGCATTAACAACACGCTAGAAAGATAGAGATTGGGTCGATCTCGAGAAATTCAGGCCTTTAAAATAATATATTATCATAATAATAACACTACATGGGTTAGTGTTTTTATAAGATACTTTTATGTTTTTATATATACTCACGAGGTTGAAAATGCAGAGATGGAAAATGCACTTACCTGAAACAAAAAAGAAAACATTTATATTAGTACGAAAGATTTTTTTATTAAATTTAAATATAAATATGTATAATTAAATGTTGAGTAACGATGAAAAACAAATTACGTAAATTCCGGTAAGAGGAATCTGGGTTAAAAAGATCCGGCTTATTCTGTATGTCAATACTATCAAAATTGTATAATATCAAATGGCACAAAATTTAATTTTTCCATTTCCCTGACTTCCCTGATTATTTACCCCATCGTAAAATATATATCCCTAAATAGTGAATGCCGATGGATTTCTGATTACTCTACATTCACGATTCGCTGCTATCGATATTTTTTCGAAACAAGATTATGGTTTTAGATGCAAAAAATGCGGACTTCGATTGCAAGACCGGATACGATATTGCTGAGGCCTTCGACGGCAACGTACGCATAATAATGCATTCCACTCACCGTTTATACACAAGTTCTTTACTTACCATTTAATATGAACTACACTGACAATAATAATGTGCGTATTATGCTGCTTCGATGTAGATTGAAATGTTTTGCAATTCTGATTTTAAAATTCACAACTTTGTCTTAAAACGATGCTCTCGATTGTGCAATAGTTCGGAGAAACAATGTAGTGAATACACGACCCAGATATTATATTGTTGAGAATTTATTAACTTGCGACGATAAAGTGATTGTAAAAAAATGTTTAAAAAATGTTCGAGAAACGGCCTTGAGCATTGTGTGATTTATCAGCTGGGAAAAAGGAATCAACGAAGTGTTGATTTAAACAAATTTTTAATTGTAAATCATTGAATTTTTAAAACTAAAAGTGTCTCCATCCTTTCAATAAAGAGTTTCTGCACCAAAATAATATTTATATTTTTTAATTTCCTCTATATTTAAAAGTTATTTGTCATAAGAGACACTTGAGATACGCAATCGTAAATTGCAAATTTTATGGATGCTCCAGACCGTACTTATTTGCCTCATAAGTATCTGAATAGTATATAGTATAAGTATTGCTGTAGAGTTACCCTCGCTCCAGATTTATGCAAACTTGGCGCCGACTTGGTACGGACTCTCGAGTTTATAGGTTATCGATAAAGCAGCTGAAAGCGACAGACTGGTTACTGCACTTCAATCTGACCAATTAAGACAGCTCAGCGTCACAATCAGTGATACTTCACGATATATAAATTCAACCCGCGACGCGTCTCGATGTACACCAAGATTGCTATCAGATGCAGTTTCCTTTGCCGGAAATTATGTTCTTCAACCGTAAATGGTACAAGTTTCAACCAACCCAAAAGAACATGGTATTTTATTATCCTTTTCGCGATCTTTGAATAAAATTAAAGTTAAAATTCATATCAACCTTACTGCTTATTTGGAAAAGAATAGCGCTACAAAAACGAAATGAAAATAAGAAAAAAATTTCTTTTTAAAAAACAACAACATCCTCAACTCAAATGATTGAGTTGATTACAAGTCTTCGTTCCAGCAATGTTAGTAAAAATTAACAAGACTTCTGATCAGACTGTACTCATGTTTTTTGCAGTGCTCAAGTGCACCAGGCACTAAATAAATAATCATTCAGGGAACAAAGCCGGCCATTTGTTATAACGATGACACTCGTTAAACGAAACGTGACACTTTCGCAATCGGTGATATCGTCCGCTTATTTTTTTTCCTCGACTGCAATTCATTTCAATCTTGCAGAATCAACCCCTGACGCTTTTGCTACCGTTTTGTGATGTCACAGGCGGTACTTCTATAATTATCGTTATCAAGTGGTCTTAATAAGAATTGTACATTTCTCTTTGAGACTCAAAAGCCGACTCGCTTCTTCTTGAAAACGTTTTTCTTAGACTTTGAATTTTGTAATTGGTGGACTCTTTATAGAGACTCTAAAACTGAAAGATAAAGATTTATAAAAGAGGGATCTTTTCGAGGGTCTCTTATTTATCATTTTATCAATTGATTCCTATTGAAGCAAACTCAATTCCTGAATATTCAATCAAGCTGAGAAATAAGGTCGAAACAAATCAGAACATAAATACATATAACATTTCGTGAATGCATTATGGAAGAGATTCTTTTTTTCATGATTCACGTCTCAGTCATTGACCCCCTTTCTTTTCTTCCATCGTCTTATTCTTGTGCTTAATCTTGGTCTCCTCGCCTATCAGCATAATGCTGCATTATGCCGATGCTAACTCGAGATTTAAAACAAAAGAGATCTGAGAAATGCGCTCGCTATTCAGGCGCCACTTCAATATCTACGTCGTTCTATTTCTCGTTGAGAAATAACGAATCTTTATGCTAAACAAAAAGCGGAAGAAGATTTTACCATTCCTTATTGACATAATGTTGCCTTTCTGCTTCTTTTTTTATTTGACCTCACTGACAAAATAAAATTGTAAAATTTTATTAAAGAAAACTCGTAAAGTTATTGAAATACGAGAAATAACGCGAGAATTTTCATTTCTGACAGCAGAAATTGACTCCTTTTAAAAATCGGGGACTATAGATGTACACCTGTATATCTAAATTATTCTGGGAACTGTAAGAACATGTTGAAAAATTTGCGATCAGACAATGTACCACGAAATGAATCCCGTCGGAGTCCGTGAAAAGACAAGGGGCCGAAGACAAAAAGACGAACATGGAACAAGTCGCGCATACACAAATTGCTACTAAAAAGAAAAAGAACCAAGAGAAAACCGCTTCTTTTGCCAAATCCTATCTCTTATTCCACATATTATATATTAAAAAAAGTAACTGTTTAGAAATTTAAATGCAAGTTTTAAATAAATAAATAAAAAATCCTAGTTAGTTATTTCTTTCTGATTTCAGTATTTACAACAACTTTCTTAATACTTCTTGTGTCTAAATGGACATGAGAAATAGTTTAAGGCTTCTCATTCGATCATCAAAGTTAAGTAGCGCTTGACTAGGTTACACTCGGATAGGAGCCATCGTACTCACATAATATGTTGTGCTAATTAGATAGTTATTCATTACAGTAACTAATACAATAACTAATACAAATAATAATTTTTTTAAAACGAAGCTAATAAAGGATGGAACACTATTTAGATCGTCATGAGAATTCCTTCTCGTTCTTATCCCCCTTAAATTGTCTTTGGTCTTGACTTTTGATTCCAAACATGTAGTTTGTCGAGTTTTTGTCACCGTAAAAAATCCCCTCCTGAATCTCGCTTCAGGCGATCCAAGGATTGTTTCGATTACTTCCTCCTTTTGTTTTTCCCTCTCTTTCCCTGAATTTTTTACACTTGTTTGAGTAGCTTCGTCTACAAGACGAATGAAAGCATAAAACATAAAAGCAGTTTGATCGCTTTCATTATTTAGGAGCGTTTCATTAAAATAAAAACTATTAAAAAGTGTACAACAAAATTAGTAAAAAATGTTTATATTCGCCAGTAAAATCTGAGATGAAGTAAATCAAGTCTTGAAGGAAAGTATCCAGCTTCCTGGACCTCTTTAAGAATAATTGACAGCTTTAAAAAAATGAATAAATTATCGTCTATCATCTTAGTTACCTAATAGGTCGTCAGAAATAATAACTTTATGATACGCAGGTAGTATAAGCTAGAACTGCTTATTAGTTATTTACTATCTTTCTTGACATTATGATTTTGCAACACATAACGAGTTTTGTTTAGATATAAGTGTAGACAAAACATAATTTAACATTTTCACGATCAAAATTTCTAGTTCTCTGTAATCAAGTCACATATCAATTGAAATCACAGTAATTTGACTTGATATTTATATGGTAAAAGTAAACCTTTCTAATTTTTAATCACATTTTAATAAGATTTAGAAAGAATTTGAGAGAGGCGGACTGCATTGCAAAGAAGGCAAATTTAATTGATAGAATACACAATTAAGATTCAACACAGAATTGGGAACAGCATTGGGAAGGTGTTCGAAGATTGACTCCCTAAAATAAATATTTAACTTGCAATTTTACAATATTTCACTGTATTTTGTCAATTTTTAGAAGAAATTTATTTACAGTGTTGAAATTTCATGGACCAGTTCGGACGCGTTTTTAAAACGAATGGCTGACTTTTGCCCTTGACCGTGAGCGAAATATCTGTCGAATCTTTCGCTCGTGCGGATTCTTGCATGCGAACCAAAAGCTGCTTGAAGAGACGCCCAGAAAAGAAAGGAGTGCGGCGGCTAAAAAGAGGATGAGCACACGACAAAGGGTCTCTTCTAATGGACAGGGAGAACATCGTCGAGGCGCCTTATAAGGTCAACCGCGGAGTTCCAACGACTCCTGCTGAACGCGAACTCCCAGGATTGCCAAGTCCCAGGGCCGTCCAGAACTCCAGATGATACTCAAAAAACTTTCAAGCACCAAAAAAACACACGCAAAAACTTCAATTGCATTTCAATCCACTTTAATTTTAAAACATATTGGGTTAATAAGATCTTCCATGAAAGGATCGTTCAAATTCAGGAATACATTTTAGAGCATATTTAATCTCAAGTTTGCAACGACTCGAATTTGGTAGTTTGCAAATATAATTATTCGCTGTTTCTTTTTCTAAAGAATGTCTTTAGCCCCTAAAGAACTTGATTCTAAAGTCCTTTTCTTTTTGCTCCTCATTTAAAATTCAAGATCAGCATACATACTTGGTGGATCCTAAGAATACGTTGAATGTAAAACCAATGGAAAACTAAAATACTGTCTAAATGGGCAGAGTTTTATTGACAAAAGAAAAGAATCGAACGAACAACCTGGCGAGTTGCCCAAGTACTCAGGCTCTCGTGACCGATCGTAACCTTTGATCTTTGAACTCGTATATTCGAAGGATACGTCCACCTCGAGGCATAGATAAAATAGCTAAAATCCACATACTTATAAAACATTTTTTACGTGAACTTGTTTAGTTTTAATTTCAGTCGTTCGTCATTATCGCTGACCCACTTTTAATCAATGAGTTTGCTGAAATTCTATTAAGCAGGTCGAATTGCAAAACAGTTTTGTTTGCATTCCATGAATTATACTCAATAAGGATTGCCAACCTACAAGATATAGACTATAATCTTACAGAACCAGTCGAAAAATATTGTAGAAATCGAAGTTGAGCAATTCAAGTTTATATGCTTGTTTATAGGTATTTCTTAAATGTTAAAGTTTTTAACTCCACAATTATTTTCATTAACTTGTAACCTTTAAATTCAATTGCAATAGTTCGTTTGAAATTATATATCCTCGAATCTAATCCAGCATTCAATCTAACTTTGCCGATCTAAAACTAACTCGCATCTTCTGGACCCGAAGACCCATAAATAAGACCTTTCCAATGCTTCAAGGTCAACCAGATTCTCAGCAAAGAACCTAGAACACTTAATAATAATGCTCACCATTTCAAGAATATCCTTGATGAGAGACTGTCGAGTAGATTTGTATGATTTGTTTCTCATCCTCCCAGGACTATTATCCTTGCGGGAAACAATCCTAGGTCTACTATTCGACTTGACCAGTCTATATTCATCCAGCACGTGTCTCCTTTTGCTTTTGAAAGTTCCGCACAACATGATGCTTCTTCAGTGATTCACACCAAAAATAACAATATCAAGTCTTGCATCAGAGATGAACCTCTCCTACTCCATGTGGTGTCATGTTAATGAACCAAGCGCATCATCTTTCTCTTTCTCTCTCTCTCTCTCTCGATCAAATAAGAGCAAAAACAAATATTGAAAAATGTAAAGTCCCCGGTCTCGAAAATTAGAGTAAAGAACCAGATTCCTGTTCCCTGAACTCGCCTGCGACTTGTTTCATCCAACTCTTTTTTATCTTTGTGTTTCTACACCGCCATGGCGCCAGTCAGAGATTCCTGCATCTATTTAGATGTCCTCATTCTCGTTTTTCTTTTCTCGTCAGCCTCGTATCTTTCGCTCCTCTCGTTTCCTCAATTTTCTCTTATTTCTCAAGACAAACTGAGCTTGTCGGCGACCAAACTTTCGGCTCCTCTATTAATTAGCACCCAGTCTCCAAGAAGTGTGATTGGGTGTGGAAGAATCTTTAAAAAGGTGATTGTCCCTTTCAAAAATTAAATTTATCGTCCGATATCAGATGAGAGCTTTTCAAATGGCTTAATGGTCTCCGATTAGGTGTCAGTCTCAAATTTCTGACATCTTCGATCTTCGATAGCAAAATTAGGTCCCTGACCTTTCGATACTCGAATTTCCTAATACCTAAACCACTCACATGTTTTATAATATTTTACTTTTAGCGTTTGTAGGATTGCACACACTGATTCCTGGAATTACGTGTTCAGTAAGGGTTGACCTGACCTCGAGGATGTCACACTCGTTGAACTGATTGTGTTAGCGGTTAGCTGGCGCACCCTGGTACCTTGACCTACGACTCTGATGGTAGTTACGCTGCTCGTGAACCTTGACTGATATCTTCCGGGAAAATTGCTGCCGCCTTGTCTCTGATGGAGTATTTATTAATTTATTTTTATGATTCTGTTTTTCCAGCTTCTGGACCTTAATTAATTGAATCTCAGCCTCGACGGAGTGAGAGCCGCGAGACGACTGAGGTATAAAGCCTGCTTATAGTGGTCGAAAGAACCCCACCACGTTGATTTCAACAACACCCGGCACCCAGACCGGACGACCTGGTCGCGTGGCGCTCGGCACAGATACACAGTGCTTCTCAAAATCATCGACGCACCTTACGAAAATCATCAGAAACACCAAACTTCGACTATCTGATCTAAATATTTCTCTACACACGAGTAAAATATGTCAGAAGATAGAGAGTATTCTATTTGAGACTCATTTAATTTTTCTTTATGACATAAGAATCGAGAAAATATTAAGTTAATAATTTTATCGGATTCGTTTATCATGTCAAATGGAATAATTATCATATATTTTGTAGAAAAGCAGTTGATTGGGCACCACTAATGCAAGCGTGACTAAGAAAAAAGATTGCTAACTTCCATTTGCATTGGACTCAGTCACGATTATTGGACGCGTCTAACTAGGGGTTGCGACCCCTTAGTCGAAGAAGCGGATGTATAATTTTGAAGTGAGTCAGACACCGCCCCCCGTTCATTTTCATATTACACACTGGAACGGCCAAAAATGCAAATCGTTGGGGAATCGATTCAACGAAGTTTGGCGGGATATCCAATGAATTGTTACATTGTTAACTCGTTACGCACTCTGAATTTGACATGGGAATAACGGCAACTCGTACGACATATGCATAAAAACAAGTTCAATTCGAAAAAAAGGGAATTTATCTCAACATTTTTCTCTAGAATTAAAAAAAAAATCCTCCCCTGCATGGTGTAATCTATTTTAAAAATATTTCAGTGTGAGAACTGTAATAAAATTCTACCGAGTTTTTTCTATGGTTTACACTCAAATCTACTCGCTTTCTAAGATTATCAGAAACCCATTAAAACTTTATCACCCTTTTTATAAACACTAAAAATGCCAACCCTCTGGAAATAAAAATTTCTCACAAAAATATCGGTCCCTCTTTTCTCGATTACCAGATCTAAATTCTCGTTGACATAAACCCGAGCATAAATCCTATTATAGCCCTACGAATCACAACAACCATGGTAGAAATAGGTATTGTGTAGGTAATGCTGTAGAGGGAACTACGAAAGCTCGTAAAACAGAAATACATAATCGTCCCTTTGATAAAAACATTCAAGTTTCACACAAGCTGGTGTAAAACTCCAGAACGAGTTTCCAAATCGCGTGAAAAAATATTCAACCTCTTGACTCTCAAGTTTTGAGGATCTTGGCAAACGATGCATCCATAAATCAGGTCGAAACTCGAGGAAATTCATCGCTTCCGGTTTGACGTTTGCCTAACTAGAAGGCGGAGTTGCTTCTCGTTTACATGCTACAGGAAGAGAACTCTGCAGCAGCTATCTAAAATACTAAAATACAGAGTTATACTGCTGAAGCTGGAAAACAAGTACATATACCTATACTTCTCGGCATAAACTTCGCGAACTGAAAGTAGCTTCTTCCTGATCTACTTTTCTATTTCTGCTTTGAGAAATTGCTGACCATATGCAATTATGGTCTTCTATTTTTTCAATATCAATTCTCAAGTCACACTTGATTATATAGTTTGTGAAAAATTATCGAGTTCCGATTTAATTTCTTATCAAACGTAGAATATATCAATATCAATTGATCATCAACTATGCAGATTTTTAGATAATAGTGCAGAATCAACTAGAGAAAGTTTAGCGTCTAAAATTCGAAAGCGTATGATTTTTGATCAAAACTCATGGGATCAATTTACAGAACAAAATTTTGAGAATCCCTGGGACGCGGATTTACCTGAAGGATACGCATGCGTCGCGGCCGACAGATGTTTCCTTCTTGCCAACTGTTGCTCGTGGCAAGAGGCGAAGAGAACTGGAAACGCATCTGATTTACCAAAAAGGGAGATAGAAAAGAAAAGAAAAGAAAAGGAAATAATAACGTCCAGACTGCAGCCTACCCTTCATAACCACTTGGACTGAACATGGTGTTCAGTACTAGTTCAGGACATCCCTCTTTTTCTTTTCAAAGCGATTGAAAAAGGAGCTTGGAACCCGGGGGTGGACAGCTATTATTCCATTAGACACGACTCTAAGGTGCTTTGAATTTTCTATATTGTTATATGGCATACGTGGTTTACCATCGTCGAATCTGTCAGGACAATTTCCACACCATGTTATTACGAAACCCTAATTAACTACACCTGACGAGTGGCTCTTAGTCAAATCATTGAAAATCTCATTAGCATCAGTCCTTATTAAAGCAAATTATGGTTTCGTTTAAGAAAGAAAGAAATTTATTTAAAAACACTACAGTGTAAATTAAAAAGAGCATATCTGCAACCTGTCAACCGGAAATGAAAGCACTTATTTGTTCATTTTCTCAAGAGTTAAGAGCTATTTCCTGATTGTAATCAACAACTAGATCAAAAGTTTGTTTATTTTTCTACATAGCGACCAATCATACTGATAACAGATCGATAATGGACCAAACCTAATACTGCAATTTCAAACCCACTTTTCGCTAGCTACTTCTAAATTACATCTACCAGTTTTCCAAAAGAATTCTTTCATGAAGTATTATCTCTCAATCTCGAACACTGGAAACCTTTCTCTTCTTTTATTTCTCGTGTTCTGGTTCATGCACGAGTTCCTCTTTTTATGCTTACATTTTATAGTCGGTTCCATAAGAAGACAGGCGCGATGTGCAGGTAGAAGGTAGATTCTATAGTGTATAATGTAAATCGAAGAGCAGCTGCTACGAAATGGTAACCAGGGGCAGCTTCGTCAGCACGTGTCCTTCGAGGCAGGTGGTTGGCGTTGTTAAGGATCCCGCCTCACCCTCGCCGAGATTTGAACAGCTCTCAAAAAATAAGTCGAGATCTCTGCCCAAGTCTTGGACAGAGATGGAAAAATGAGAGGAACCTAAAGGCACGTGTATTCGTGGGGGAGAGCTCGCTGCTTTTAGTCGAGATAAAGTAGGGATACAAATAATATACGAGATCCAGAAGAGCAAACGAAGACAGATGCATGAGCAGGTGATCAGAGTCGTGACCGGTTCCAACTCCCAACCACTGTTCTGCAGGTTTACCGTTCTTTAATAAGCCATAATCACTTCTTGCACTCGTTCAATTTTACGGAGAATCTCTACTCTTTATCCCTACCCTCACGTCACTTTTTAATTTCAGAAAATGTAATAGTTGCGAGAATTGGCAGGTGGCCAATCGCCATTTATCTCTCGTTTTACCTGCCAAACTCTGATTATATGGAGCTTGATGTGGTCACAAAAATGTTGCAAAATCAGAAAAAGGTAAAGGTGGGGAAGATGTTTGAATTTAAGTCAGTAATAGATAGTTGATGTGAATTACAACTCCTCTAAACATAAATCAACTTGATATGACGAAGACGACAGTTTATCAGTATTTGGCAATGTTTGAAAGTCAAGCCACTTTTTTATTTGAGGAAGGGAGCAACAGATGGTAGACAGAACGCGTGGCTGACTCTACGATAAGAGTCTCTTGCGTGTACCGAGTATTATGCATTGATCAGTCTTATCTACGAGACAGGATCCAATAAAAATAAGCCGAATACTCATGGGTCTTTGGACTTATCAGGCTCTTTGATCTTTTCCTGACGCAAGGGTCATTCTCCTATGGCCCCTATTCATGACAAGTTCAGCTAATAAGAGAAAAATTCGTATTAAATTCATACGAATCAACGAATGTACAAAACCTCACATTAGACTCTTTCAGTATATATGGGACAGAAAAAGTATGATCGAATCTGCAGCTGTCAATTTTGAGGCCGTAACTAGAGAAGATGTCTCCCCTTTAAAATCTAGCCTCTCCTTATTTGAAAAATAGAAAACACATCAACTTTCCCTTTGATCTTTTGTACTTTAAACAACATTCTTGAGAACTTGCATCTGGAATTGTCATCACTTTAACTTGATACTATAGTTCAAACAGTGTTTTCAAAGGAATCATCTTTCTGTTACTACAATTTTTAATACAGGGATGTGGCTACATTTAAAATTAGATCTGGAAAGTAAATTATTTTAAAAGTGGAAAAATTAAAAAGGAAATTAAAAGTGGTCTCAAAAATTCCAAGCTAATTCCCCTGAAAGAGTTTAAAGTCCGTTTTTTCGTCCATATTTTATTTACCTATATCTATATTTATGTTTCTGAAACATCTTTGACGCACGTTTTCTCACCCCTAACTCAACAGCACGTGCACATGACTGCCACCTGATCTATCCCTTTTTAAGACTTCAAGTTTTTCGAAAACACATGGATTTATACTTATCAGACCCTCCACCAAGAAGTATTTTGTTAATCCTACTTAATAACCATCATAAAGGGGAAGTAACACATGTTAGAAACGACGATAAATATTATTTATAGCTTATAATCGTGTTACTATTCTTTATAGCACAATTGAAATTTTAGATTATATATAAAGGAGCTGCAACATTGTGTGTGTAATATATTTTCTTTTAAATTTGAGTGTGTTTTACAAAAGCACCAAATTGCGAATTACCGATTAGCCCTCCTTTTTATTGTTCTGTTTATTATCCCCATAATTAATGAATGGGCACTTAAAGATCAAGGAACGCGTTGCAATTGAAATGAATGGAGTTTATCTAATCTGACCCCGAATTTAATGGATTTAAAATTGGCTTCAATCAGCATTCATTCCTGTAAACGGGAGTTATTCAACAATGTACTAAAATAGACTACTTTCCATAGATGAATGAACCGATGTTCCTTCGAATAATTATTTTCAAGAGATGTAAAGCGAATATTCTGTTTAAAAACATTTACAAATGAACATAAAGGGAGAAACCTATATTATCAATTTTTCCTTACCTGTGTTGCAAATTATGAACGCATTTGATGAAAAATTGATGTAAAATGTTTGAATGTTTCTACGCGTAAGAAAATTAAATGTATGATTTGTCATTCAAAAAACAAGACTAAAAAGCAATAGAGATTTCTATTTTAGTTACGCTGCAAAGGGTTACTTATTAAAAGAAATTTTTGGCAAAAGAAGCTTAGGCTTATTAAAGAAAAAAAAAGAAACAAAAAAGCGAGGAGCCGGATGCAGTAATCTCCTGAACAATAGACGTCTTATTGGCTCTTGGCGCGATTTGAATGCTACGAGGAGTCGGATGCGGATATAACGAGGCCCGCATACAAATCGTTATACCGGAAACCCTTAACCATTTGACTATTTGACCAGTGAGCATGGACAGCCATGTGCTAAAACTTTACTAGAGTTGTAGAATGACGCTTACATGTTGTAAGCGAATCAAGAAGTGGTAAATATTATTTTTACCTCAGTCATCGACCTAACATTACTTTCATCTTCCGAGGTCAATTTTATCTTTCCAAAAATACTCTAAAACTTTCAACGAATCTCACTTTCAAGCCAGTTTCCAGAAAATGATGAAAGATTGAAATTATAAAATTATTACTGATGTATTGTAATTAATTTCAAATTAATTGTTCTTTATAATTAGCAGTACTTGATTATATTATATTTTGTCTTTTATTATCCTCAAAAACTAATACTATTATATATTTTCATTATCATATTATTATAGGATTTATTAGGTATGTTATTCTGACTTAGTTATTAAAAATGGAAAGGAAAGGGGAATTTTTACGTCTCGATTAACAAAAAGAAATAGTATTGTTAGTTTTCACCCTGAAGGCGACATCAACGTCAATGAATGAAACTACATGAAAAAGATTTCCTGTTATACCGGCATTCACAAATTACTGTACAACGTCGGTAAGGGACAACGTTATATGATAAACACTTTCACCGATTCTCGTCAGAGGTAGACACTTAATATTTATAAAATTTTCAATTTTCAATTTAAAAAAAATATTTTAAAAGCATTTTCTTATTGACGAGTAACTTTTTAACGCGTATACAATAACAATATGAGATTATAAAATTGCAATACTTAATCAGTTATTTAAACGGTTCGGAAATACAACAATTTTAATGTTTATTTATACAGTTGTTCCATACGAAAAGGTACAAAGCATTGATTTTAAAACATGTAACGATAAAATTTCTTAGAATTTTTTCAGAATCCTATACAATAATTCAGCAAAGACTCAATGCTAATTTGTTTGCATGGCGATGCACATTTTTTAGGTATCATATTTTATGATTTGTTATTTTTCCGTTTATCGTGACATAATTTCAATTCAATCAAAAAATATATATCTAACGAATGATGAACCTAATACGTAAAGTATTTGAATTTTGCGTTATTTTCAGCCTGTAGAGGAAGTCAATCGTACTTTATAAAAATCTAAACAAATGCAAAAATGTTTGAAAGAAAGATAATTTTAGATAAAATCAAATTTTAATTTCATTTATTCCAACTGAAACTAAAATTCGTTATTAATCATTTATGATTTTCATTTGAACCCACAATATCCGTATCTGATCTTGTTATATTGACAAAAAAATAATTTCGCTGAGACTTTTTGTTACAACTACCAAATTTTTATTGTCAAATGAATATTTTTTTTTTATTCTCATTTTTTTTAATGTAATGAGATATATATATTCGTCTAGACGACGGTTCCCATCCGAATATAACCGAGCCTAACGCTGCTTAACTTCGGTGATCGAACGAGAAACCTTAAACCATTCCATATGTCCAAACGGACATATTATGATGACATGTCTAACTAGAACATATATTGTGTATCGAAATTTTAAATGTAGAGATTATGTCATCTAAAATGTGTGAGGATGCAGGCCATCTGTTGCTGATGTCACAACCATGGGATATTTTCATAATTTCTTTTCGAAAAAAAGTGTGTAAATAAGGAGGAACCCAGTTTAAAAGCAAACTGAAAGGCTGCACAGAAAGGGTAACAGGTTTTAGCCGACGTAACAGACAATGTCGAATCTGCTTGCAAATTGAAGAGGTCACCAGCCAGATCGTAACGTATGTAGTACGTTATCCGTTCCGCGTTGCTAGGCTATTGATCGGCATGGCGCCTTGACCGACCTCCACTGCGCCAAGTGCAAGTGCAAACGCTCTTTCGATTGCACCTACGATCGACAGTACAATGACCTGGCACAATGAAATTTTCCTATTTCATTTTTCCCTTCCTGACCTCTCTTAAACTACAATTTGTGTCCTTACTAACCGTATTACGATGTCACGTCGCTCTTCTAATACATTATTAGCTACTTTAAATTCATGCCTGAACGTCGCTAATTGTACTTGACATATTTCCAGGGCCATTCTGAGGATCCGTTAAATTTCAAGTAAACGAATATGGTCTTCTGTAGCGAGTACCCTAATTTTTATTTTGTATTTTAAGTACCGTCATTTTGCAGCTTCGATATAAAGTGTTTAAACATTCGATCCAATTTTCATTTTTTATGGTATCCATTTTCCGAAAGAAGATAAGAAATTCTATCTATTTATCCTTTTACTCGTCAGAATTGATGTAAAATAATTTAAAAAAAACATTCATATAATCCGATTTCGAAAGGTGTTCAATTCTTAAGCGCACGGAAAAAATTATTTTCTTAGATTTTAAAACAGTATTTACTGACTCTCGGACACAGAGAAGTCAGAGAAAAGTATTATAATATTTCAGTGAATTTTATGAGATATTAGAAAAGAGTTTATTAATTTTTAGAACAGGTTTCTAAAGATTTTCGAAATCTGTTCTAAAAATGAATAAACTCTTTTCTAATATATCATAAAATTCACTGAAATATTATAATACTTTTCTCTGACTTCTCTGTGTCCGAGTCAGTAAATACGGTTTTAAAATCTAAGAAAATAATTTTTTCCGTGCGGAAGCGCTGATGTTATCAAAAGCAGGTAAGAATTTTACTTTAATCTTATCAAAGCTGGTCACGTGACTGATATTATCATCTCCATTGTCCTTAATCAGGAACTGCAGAACACTAATGCAACGGTACAATTTGAAAGTGACTTTCTGCTACGTCCTTGAAAATTAATTTAAAGTACATATGGAAATAGACTATTTACTTTCAATTAAGTCTCACAGAAATGGAAAAAATATTAGAGATATATGCATTTTTGAACATTAATATCGAAGGGCAAAGTTCGAGTTGGAATTTTCTGACACATCAACTGCCAGTCGAATCGATTTACACAATGTTTCGTGTGAATCATCAATGAGAAGAGACTATAATGTTTTAATTAACATTTCTGTATGTGCTGATTTCATACTAATTTATATCCTTACTCTAAATTGAAAAAGAGGATAAAGAAATCAGAAATAAAAATCTGGTATCAAATATATAAAACACACCTGATAAAATTATTCAATTAGTACCGAATTTATTATGTTATAAGCCATATATGTACGTATATTTGAGCTTAGTTCGTGGAAATTGATGAGCACCGATATTCCAGAAGTCTCTCATCTAGATCCTACTACAGCTGTTCTAGCAAATTATTGAGAACGCTCGTCAATTGACGCCAATTGCGACGCGTACAGCTCTGCAAATGAAGATCATCGACTACTTGCTGCCTTTTCAACGAAACTCAACCGACTACTCAGATTAGATATTTTACGCGAGTAACATAATTTTTATTGCGAATTAATATTCTTGGAAATTCGCTGAGAATATTTCTAATCGGAAAAAATTATTCAATCAATCGCTTTTTCAAATTCATTACTTATTATAATTGGAAACAACGCCTCACATGAATTCCGTGATTATATCAAAAGGAATAATTGCTATTGCGTGATATGTAAGTGCTTGTTCCAGAAGAATACATTTAAATAAAGATACTTTAATTCCTCCACATTAATTAACACCTAAGTATTCAATTCTAGCTATCTAACAGATTTAATTTTAACGCAGGAGGTCGACAATTATTCTAACGTTCTTGTGCAAGAATCTATTTTTCTCTTTCTTTGTTTAAAATATCTATTGTGTTTGTTTTTTTTTTGCGACTAGAATTCTGTTTTCTAATCGAGAGATCAAAGAACAAAATAATTTTCAACTCACCACTGTGAGATTATCCAGCTCCCCAAGCCATTCGTTCAGAAGCTGTTCGGGATCTGTTTCGTTGTCACTGTCCTCACCTTCTTCCTCATATCGCTCCATTTTCAAGCTTTATTCCAGTTTGCAAAGCTGAGTTTCAAACCTGAAAGTAGAACGAAGGAAACTTTAGAACAGAATTTTTCAAAAATGTTTTATGCAGCCAACTAAGTCACTGTAGTATATTCATTACTTATTTTGTAATTTTGTCTCAATCATGAAAATCACTTTTATTGAATCGTCTAAAAAGTAATGACAGTATCTCAAGCTGTATAAGACTTATCAGAATGTCCAATAAAACCTGGAGGTTTGTAAAGGAGGAGATACAATATCAATAAAAACACCTACGATGTAAAATCTCGGTCAACATTATAAGAAATGATCACTGGAAGAAGTATTTTACTTTTATGGAAAACACTTAAAAACATTTTTAATTTTTAAATTCAGATCGAAAAAATATATATTTTTATAAATAAATAAGAAATATAGAAATTTTAAAATGCGATTGTACACAGTACATCATAGGTGAAAGTTCATAAATTCCAGAAACAGGAATCATAAATAAAGTTCTAGAAATTCACTTTAACCAATATAATAATCATTAGAAAATGAGATTAGATGCTACTAATTTGATTTTCATTGTATTCTGGTAACTGTGTCCATTAATAAAAACAACAAAATTCAGCAGATTACTTGAAGTTGATTTAGATAGCCAGTAAAATTAAAAAAAATGTTTAAACAAATAAAAGTATCGATAATGTACTTTATCACTGCTGATAAACGTGAAACATTTCAAATGAAAATTGATGGTTTACCAAAGTGTAGGTAATGGAAAATATGATACTGTTTTGAATTTCAGATCGACCTGTCAAATGCATTGACGTCTGATGAAAAATGACCCTTCAAAATAATAAATATACTTTTTGCATTTGCGGTGGAGTTTTATTTTTTTATCTAAATAAAAAATCTTGCTTTTTTACACTCATTTTTATTCTAAAACTAAACCCATTTGTCAGCTTTTTTAAATTCTACAACTCTTTACCAGAATTCCTGCTAATTCAAAGTTGTACCGTACTTGAGAAGCCTACCTGGCGTTCATGTACTTTTTTAATTCAGTACCGCTTCCAAGTACTTGTTTTAATGTAAATGCGACAGCTTTTTCTGCGAATATGTGAGTTGTTTGGTGTTATACGAGGTGTAGGAAATGTCACGAAACAAAAGTAATACAGTCAAGACAAGTTCGCGTAAGTGCATGATGTCACGACTCTCTCTTACGAGATGAAACTCAAATATGGAAAAAACAGGTTGCGAGAGAAGAGTCAAGGAGAGATGAGGAGAGACGAGAGAAGAAGATACTGACGCACTCTACTGAAATATTAATCACCCACGTGTATGCCAAATTGTGGATCCACATTTTTTATTGATAAATACATAGCAATGCACTATATCGAATATATATTAAAATCTACCTCTCTATAATATATATGGCATTTGAACTTTAAACAGATGATTATTTCAATCCATTATGGTAATTCAGACCTTGCTTACTTTTTTAAGTATTTTTTTTCATCATACTTTGAAAACAAGAAGAGTGGGCACTTTCGAGTTTGGAGCGACCTCAAAACAAAAATTGGGAGAAAAAACATAAAAATTTGAATATGAAGAATATGACGGGATTTTAAAGTTTCTTTTTAAACGATTTGAAAATAATTCAAAAGATTTAACAAAAGTTGCAAGAGTCAAATAAAAATATTTAGATCGATTATTCAGTAAAGTTTTTTCAACCCGGAAATCCACTTCCCACATAAAAAATAAAAACACGGACAATTCACGGATTTCTTTAAATTCTCGCACAATAAACACCCTGAGAAAAGAATTATTAGATAGCCACAGGTCGAAAAAAGGAAAATAGAATGTATCTATTAACCTTTTAACACCTCACTTAAACTTTTTCTGCTGTGCCTAAATTACAAGTCTACAACTTTCAATTAATAGTTAGAAAAAACTACACCTTTATAACTCTCTCTGTCTTATTTCTTCAGTCCCTGAATGACTTAATCTCCTACAATCCATAAACAGTGGATAATTACACCTTTTACAAACTAGAAATTGAAGTAGGTTATCAAAGATTATCTAAGCTCACTTTAAAGGCAGTCAATCGAGTGTCTTTTAAATTCTGCTCACGATTATCTCAATATTTATCCAAACAGGCTTTTGTGCAAAACTACTGTACATTCGCCTTTTATTTCCTACAGATATACTTTTATAGTCCATTTTACGCGCTTCCTACCAAATTTGAGAACATATTTGATACGCAAAGTGGCTATAAATTAGGTTCTGCTTTTTATCGTAAAAATCTTGAACCGTTACGAGAGCACCGTGTCGTTGTAGTTTCGCTTGTAGCGGAGAGTGGAATTAACTTCAAGAAGTGCGGGCGGGTATATTTGTGAGATTGAGTTACGCGCAACGTACTCCACAGTGATTTATTGTTGCATGAAAGTTGGCGACAGGATGACTCGTGGCCTTCGCTGGACCAAGCAAAATGCGAAATATATGGTTGTTTCTGAACTATCACGATTGCAATTCTCTGAAAACATGATTGTAAACACAAATGTTTTCTCTCTGAAACAGTTGTAAAACGTTGCTTTTTAACTACTCATTCTCAAAATATATCATCCAATTGTTTCTATATAATAATTACCGAACTGAATTTGTACGGCATTCAAATAATATAAATGATATTGCTTCTTTCCATAAACCATTTTTAGCTAGAATTGTGTATCTGCTCATTTTTACAGTTATCCGATTTTATCATTTACTTTCTCTATCCTGTTAATATTCAAAAATCTTCTGTCAGTCACGCGTTCTTCGTTTATCAACTGTAATTATATAAAACTCTGCATGAATTTGCAAAATATGTTGACAATTGAAACGTGCAGATTTCTCTTGCCAAATTTTCAAAGTAGGTGGACAATCCTTTTTATGAATTCTTCAGATAGAGGCCATTGTTTTATGAACCGTGAAGTTTACGTCCTCCGAGAGCCTTTTCTTTCTTCCTGGTTCTTCCAGGCACGTCCAACCGATTTCACGCTTTGGCCGCGAATAAAGTCGAAGAAATGAAAAATTGTAATCGCCCTATCTGGAGATTTGTAATCCCACTGAATAGGTTCTAGAGAATCCTACCACTGTTAAATTTATATTTCAATAAACAATGTATAGTTTCTTTCTCGCAAGTATTTTCATCGCTACGGCATGTAACTTATTCTATTCTAATAAAAAGATCATTGAGTCGAAGTCGAAATATCGTAACGCCTATTCCGCACTCCTGATTCGTCGTGTAAGTATCGATAGTGA
Source organism: Synergus umbraculus (assembly GCA_900474325.1). Classification (NCBI taxonomy): domain Eukaryota; kingdom Metazoa; phylum Arthropoda; class Insecta; order Hymenoptera; family Cynipidae; genus Synergus; species Synergus umbraculus. The sequence continues at coordinate 41,999 of UCOK01006764.1, forward strand.
TTTTCGACAATCGATACTTGCCGAATCGTAACTTCCGCGTAAATTAAATTTGAAAGTTTAAACTTGAAATTTTGAATTCGGTTTCGTTAATAATCATTTTGTCACGAGTCTAAACTCGAACTACATTGAAAATCTAGGAATTTTAAGGGAATTTTATAGAATTTTTAAAGATTTCATGAAAGATAATGGCATTCTAAATGCTATCGTAGAATTTTAAAGAATTTCAAGAAGTTTCTGGGAAGTTTTAGAATTTTTCATGACTGATTAGATTTCAATCGTACTTCAAGGTACTTTTATAATTTTAAAATATGTATGTTGTGGGATTTAAATAAGGAATTTTAAACTTTATAGGGTATTTTATTCAGAAATTTCAAAAGATTTTTATGATTTTTAAAAGATTATGTAG
>UCOK01006765.1:0-27636 GCA_900474325.1 Synergus umbraculus
CACACACACACACACACACACACACACACACACACACACACACACACACACACACACACACACACATACATCCGGACATTTTTTCAGATGATCATATTAGATATATTGCCCTTGAAATATGTTCAAAAAAACCTTTTTTAGGAAACTGGATTTTGTCACCACTACAAAGCTTCCTCTATGAGGAAGCAACATAATCTAAGCAATTAAATCGTTGCGCTGACCAAACTATGGTTGCCCCATATATTTTTCAATATAATATGGTTGGCCCAAACCATATCTTTCTCTCCGTGTGGGGAATATTCATGCGCCTCATTTTATTCATGTGAATCGACCATCTTCTTCGGCGATTGTAATTTGCAAACTGAAGAAGATGATGCATAGCATAAAAGTAAGATATCGCACATCCTTTAGACGAGAAAAATAGTGTTGGATGTGAATAAAAGTCCTTAAGGCAAGGGTTCGCCATATGTATAGCGGCCGAAAAAAAGGCAGCCAATAAATATGCATAATTCGGAGTCGGGTGCAGTAAATAGTAGTCATAATTTTCCAGGGTACAGGGAGTCCTTGCCGATGACCCCGGAATGGAGACAAAAATCGGGTAAATTATTTAGCGCCCCTGCGAGCCCTTTCGCAAGGCAAGAAGGCTGCTTGTTCCGGCGAGATTTATTTCGACTATCGTGATCTATAGCCCGGGTATATCCAATATTGTAATAGGGCTTTGCATACGTTATATGCGAGCATCGGTGTGAGCAAGTAAGCGTTCGTACTTACTCGATGTACACACCGAGTACACATGCCGATTCGCCAGTTTGTTTGTGAGTATGTTATAATGTGAATGTTTATGTGTATGTGTATGTTTATGTGAACGTGTATGTTTATATGTATATGTATATTTATGTGTACGTGAATATATGTATGTATGTGTGTGTATCATTGTCGAAGACTGCGCCTGCGATTGAAACACTACCCGGGCTATATCTCAACAGGTTTGCCGGGCGTTATGAGTACCTGCTCTACACGGCATTATGTTCCCGCGGTAGTGCGAGCGAGAGAGAGAGAAAAAAAGAGAGAAAGAGAAGGAGCGGGAGGAAGAGAGAGAAAGAGAGAGCAAGAGAATGACAAGGAGTAAGGGAGAAATGTTATAGTATCGTTTGGAATTATCAATCCTTCTTTTCATCGGTTACTTAAGTTTTTCGATAATTTTAATTAAGCAAGGAATTACATTTTTATCTGCGTGAGACCAATTAAAATTATACGTCGAATGATAAAAAGCTGAAGGTATCGCGTCATTTTTTTTTAATGATGGGGTAATTCTAAAGTCTGATGATGAATAATATTAGTCCAGGAAGTAGGGAATGGAATTGTGGAAAAAAGGGTTCCGCAGGAAGAAACTGTCATCATTTTACGTGAAATACATATAATAAATACATAATAATCGTAAATCAGAGAACACCAGAGACTTCTTTGAAAATTATTGGTCGTTTGTATGAAAAGTAATTTGGTCCATAGTTTCGAGGGAAGGAGGATGGCAAACACTTGACAGGGGGATCTGAGATTCATAATAAAGAGGGCAGGGTGACGTCGGTGGTGCGTTCAACATTTTCAACAATGGAGCACACCTGAGCACAAACCGGTGCGTTTAAAGCGGCCAGAATTGCGGTGGGCGAAGGTAAAGGTAAGGATAAGGCAAGGTAAGGCATGCCATCCTATGGTATGAAATGTGGCGGCACGAAACGAAACGAATCGTAAGCGGTAGGGGACAGAACAATGCTCTCAACCTCGTCTCAACTCGGTGCCGGGCGATGCTCTCCCATTTGTTCGCGAAACACCGAACACAAACGGCCTCGTACGTCGACATAACACATTGTGCGTACACGCACCGAGCCCTCTCCTTTTTCTATCCTACCCTATCTTCTGCCTCTTCTTTTGCTCCTACTTAAAGGAGAGTCCCATCTTTCGCGCAGAGCTGAGCCAAATACGGGATAAAAGTTGCGTGGAGTGCAGTTAATTGCATGACAAATGTAGCATGCATGTTCTTTGAGAAAAATGGATGTTTATCTTATCTAGAGATGTTCTTTCTGTGTTAAAGATGTGCGATGTTAAAAACATTGATTTTTCCATGGGGTTTTTTGGCTTATTGGAAAGAAGCGTTTTGTAGATTCTCCGTGTTGCGGTCTGTTTATTATAAAGGCGTGATTGTTGATTTTTGACTTATCAAGTGATATCATAAAATAATGATGCATTAATGATGTTATAATTCTGATGTATGGATGCATTGAGGCTGGAATTATTATATAATGATTGGAGTAATTATGCTGCATTATTTCCGAATTTATGCTTTTATACTAACAAAAGCATCATAATGCAGTCATAATGCTGTCATAATACAGTCAATGGTTGTCATAATGGAGTCATAGTGCTTCAAAATAATGCTAAAATCATGTTGTAAACCTTCTATATTTATTCTGAATTATTTATGAAGTGATACTGTCAAATTGCAATCATAATGCTGATATAATATGTCCACAATTTTGCTATAATAATCCTCCAATAATTCTCCAATATTTAAAAAAAACTCTGCAATCCTGCGATAATTCTGCATAATAATATGAAAAAAAAAACCACGAAATAATACAGCAGTAATTTCTCAATAGCCCTATCATAATTTGAATGGATCACATTATAAAATTTCCGTGTTGCTGTTACTTCATTATAAGGATGCAATTGTTGACTTTTGACATATCACGCGATGTTCTCAAAAGAGTAACCGAAAAGTGCGACAGATTAATTCGAAATACAAATCTTGTTTCTTTTTTTGGTGTTGCATGCGATGATGTATTTTCAAGACACGCATATTGGAAATACATGGGTGGGCTCATGCCTGCAAGTATTGAGGGACTTTCAATATCCCTGCGGCATAATTTTTGGGATTTACATCTTAAAGTGAACCGTTTAAGCAGTAATTTAAGTTCTTCTTACAGTCTTTGCACGTCATTAATGAAGTCCTGGCATGAGTTCCAAAAGTTTGAGAGATGACAATTCTAACTTAATTAGAAATGCATGAACATCAATTTATACATTTCAATTGGCAAGTTGAGCATCAGTCATGAATGATATAATTTGCGGATAAGGTAAGCGATGTTCAAGACCGCATTAACGTTTCTAGCTTTCTGGTGTGCTTCCCGAAGCTTTACCTCTTCTTATCACTTTGAGGAATCGTTAAACTCTGAAAGCACGATGCAGATGGGAAAGAGATGCATACCCTCAGATACATGCAAAATATACATATAATTACACGTATCCACAGCAGGCGAAAATTCTCTGGGCTCTCGAGTAGCGTAGATCGTCAATGCCTCTTTGGTCACTTATCGACGACTTCATTTACAAATTGGAATTCCGCTCGTTCACTGCAACTGCTGCCAGGAGAAATTAATGACGGGTCTGATAGATATGCGTTCAAAGTGGATAGAGAGATAAGACTCGTGTTCCCTCCTGGCACGTTGAACGTGCCCCGAGAACTTCAGGTACCGCAGGTACTCGTCCTTCGAGTACACCGGCTGTTTGTTTCTCTTTTTTCTTTCATTATTTTTCCTTTCATTCTTTTTAATCCCCTTCCCCTTGCCCTTGTTGCTTCTGTTTTCGCTAAAATAAATAGTCGCCTCCGTCCGCTCTGAAATAAAATCACGAGAAATGTAATTTATTGCTAGCGACAAAAGATGAAAAAAAGAGGTAAGTGCTCCTGTAGAAACGGTGGCGCAAAGACATTCTGGAATGAAAAAGGATCGATTAAGCTGGAACAGAGAGACCCTCGTTTTATCACCTGCCGGGCCCAGATAAACGCATACATTATCCATTTTACATTCTTCAATTGAGACCAAATTGGTTTTCATAAGCTGGAGGAACAAAAGTAATTAGAGATACTGAAGTAGGCAATTAAAAGTAATTGCAATTGAATTATATATTATATGCATTAGGACATATGGTAGGATGAATAGAAATCAGAATTGATGTCTTAAAATCTTAAAATATCATGGCGTTATTATTACACGGAAAAAACTACAACTATCTGAATTCCGGTTTTAGTGAAAAACAAGAGTTTAATAACTGCTTATTTAGTAACTGTTTCCAGCTAACTAAGCTATTTTCATGCATTAATTAGCCGATTTATTAGTAATAATATACGGTCTAATTTCCTGTCAGTATTTTATCTTGAATAGTTTGCATCCAGTTTATGAGACTCCTGTTCTAAATCTAGTTAGTATGTACATTACGAGTACTTACGTTTTACGCGAAGACTAATAAAATTAATAGAATAGTAAAATTTAATAGATGAGTTTAACAGTTTCTAATTAAAATGCACGATAAATTAATGCAACCACCAAATTGAGCTAAATTTTCTATCAAATCAAACTTGACAGTAGATGTCCTCTAAATGTCAAGTTTGGACGCCGGATATTAATTTCTAGTTTTCAATAACGATGAATTTAATCGTGTTAAATATTGAATGAAATTTACAGTTGCGATATCAACGCGGAATTCAGTTGCTGCTCTAATAGGAACACTCATCCGGTTTTAGTCATCAAGACTGTTCAAGTTGATTTTAATATCAAAACACGTAAATTCTGCGTCTCATCATCCAATCAGAATAATCTAGAGTTTTACGGTTAATTATATTTGATAGTAGAATCTTTTTTTTACTAGAATTACTGAAAGAGGGTCATGATGCGTGATCACAATTTTATGCGTTTCCGCGTAGTCGCGAATCACCGATAAATTCCCGAGTTTATAATCCCAAAGATCTGTCTCAAAAAGCAAACACGCTCATCGAGGTCGGACACTCGCTCATTAATAGTCGAGATGGTCGTTTTGCTTTTCAGTAGCATTAGTTCTCCAGCCTCCAGGAAATTCTTGCTCAATTTGCATCAAATGGTCTTTCCAGGATTTTTACGTTTTAGTAATGGTCTATTAGAAAGGAGAATATGGAAATTGTAGATAGGCCGTTTTTGGTTGGAAAATTTGTAATAATAGAAGTTGAATCTGAGCAAAACGATACGAAGTCTGCTATCAACAAGCTCCTGATCAGTATCATCAGCATCGTCGACATTAGCTACCTGCAGCTGCTTTATGGTATATTTATAGCCAACTGGGGTATTACCGATTTTCCATACCCCCCTAAGAAAGTCGACTATCGTTCACTCGTCTTGAGTATACTCATAATGCACCGGTGAGGGTTACGAAATTGCAGTGGAATCATTGAGCACGAGTAGTTACGGAAGGACGCTCGCGGCACTTCTTGCAAGGTCTCCATTATCCGGCGCTAAGTTGTGCAGAAAGAGACTTCAACTTGAACTCAGATTCACGTCAAAGTTATTTTTCTTATGGTGATTATGAGATTATGTTGTATCAGAATTCTTAAAGAAAAAGAACAGGTTTTTCGAATTTCTACCGTTATTTCATGTCTGGATTTCAGGTTTATGGCAGCATTATGCAGGTTATTGGAGTCATTATTATTAAAACATTATTACTATCAATATATATGTGATGCATTAATTCTGGTATAATTCTGCACTGATGCTACAATGATGTTATAATAATTAGGGAATAATGACGCATTTATGCAATTATGCACAACGATGCAATAATGCAGTCATAATGCATCGACAATACTGAAATAATGCTGGAATATCGCTTCATTAATGTTGTCACATTGCTATAATAATGATGCATTAATACTGTCATAACTAGTCTAATTCTGAATTCGTTTTTAAATAATGCTGAAATCATGTTGCAAACCTTTCAGATTTATGCTCCATTCCTGCAATAATGCTAACATAATGCTGTCATATTGCTGTCCCAATTCAGTAATACTGCTGCAATAATGATGCATTAATAGGGCCATAAAACTGCACTGAAGCTAAAATAATACTATCATAATGATGCAATAATAATGCATTAATTACCTTATATTGCTGCACATGCTGAAATAATTATGCATGAATTCGTATCATAATTGTACCTTGAATTTTCATTAGGAACACCATTATTTTAAAAAAATTTGAGTAAGTATGCTGCATTGTTTATGAAATTATGCAGTCACAGTGCTGCCATAATGTAGTCATAATGCTGGAATAATCCAGTCATAAAGCTAGCATAATGAAATCATAATATAGTAATAATTATTTCATAATGTTTTGTTATAATGCTGTCATAATGCTGACATAATTGTTCAAATATGCAATTATTGCAGGATAATGAGAGCAGTAATGCAGCATTATTCCAGCATTATAAAGTATCATTTCAACATAAGTCACCTATAATTATCAGATGCAACATCAGCCTAAGCTTTCTCCAAATCAGGGTTTCTAATTTCAACCGCAGCTGATGATTTAATTGTCTAATCCTCTCGATAAAAGAATCCCAGCATTAGGGACCTTGATAATTCCAACGAAACTATTGTTCCCGAGCTGATAGTGGAAATCGGGCAACCTGATCCGAAGGTTCGTCCAAGAGAGGCTGCATAATGGAGGCTGCCGTTAACAATCGCGTAGAAAGACGCCGGTGCGTTTTATATTGAGGAATATTGGGGCATTGTGGTGGACCTCTGAGTATGTATGCACACGTATGTGTCTGTGGATTGACAATGGGAAGCTCAGTGGGTGCGTTAATCCGGTATGCTGGACTGTGGGAATATTTCGGGGAGAGAGTCCGCGAGAGATGAGAGAAAGAGAAAAAGAAAGAGTCGAGAGAAGAGAACAGAACGAGAGAGCGAGAAGTTCTTGGCTCTATTGTTGCATCTGATACTATCTACCATACACGCGATGCCTCTGTCGGCACTGCCAACCTTAAATCGGGCTTAAGGTCTTACGCAGCCTCCTTGATCGTGTAACCCGATGTAACTACAGAGTCGAGGATAATTTATTCGGAGCGAAATTCTCACATGTCGAGGTCGACGTTTTATTATTATACTTCGTCGAGATGAGTATCGACTCTGACGATCTTGACTTAAAAACCACTTCATCGATTAAAGCTCCTCAGCATTAGAAAGGCGTTTCAGCTAAATAAAGATAGATTCAGCTAGAAGTGTAATCAGCTCTTACCAAAATAGGAATATTTTAATTAGTCTTTTCTACTTCATTTTGTACTTCAGCACCCAATAAAAACTGAGTTAGTTATTCTCAGACTTTGATTGGACCCTAACTCGGAGTCTTAATTAACAGGAGTTTATTTATTACTGGATTACAGTTACAGTTGGCCGGTTAAGTAATTATTGTGTTGGTAGCGTCGAGATATGAGTGTTGAAATTTTACGATGATTCATAAGGAAAAAAGCCACTGGAAAAATAACATTGCAAAACAAGTGTCCATGTCTAGTATCCAACTATCCACGTATCAGAACAGCTTGAGGATGGGTTGTCCTTGAATTTATGACGCTGATGATAGTGATGATGATGTTGGTATTTTATTTCGAGGTAGTTTTAAAAGGCACCTGCATAACATTAACGGAAAAGTGGAATAAGAAAAGAAACGATCGAAGGTGAAGGAACTTGTTACTAATAATGGAAGAGAGTTTTAATCTTGAAGCAGGTTTAATCCCTTCCGACGCTCGAATAAAGCCGTCAGTGTAGCGAGAATGATCGATACACACGAACCTTCCTGCCCACTCGCATCCGCGTGTGGACGACATAAAACGATTCTGATATTGAGACGTGTCACCTTTGAATTATTTATTATCCAATCAAACCTTCTATCTTTTGGAACAATGTTTTCGGAAATACGATTAATGCACTTGTTTTATCAATTTCAGAGATATTCGAAATTATATACTTTCATCTCCATCTGGAATGGATCTCTCCTTCCATAAAAAGTCGATTTCGACGTTAGTTGGATACCATTCCTTCTAATTAAACACTCTTTCAGAGGCAATTCAATTTTTATCGGACACTGACAATTTAGAGATTATCTTTAGCTACAAAACGTGCTGCAATATTTATGGAATAATGTTAATACTTTAATGTTTCAGAATAATTTTCGACTTTCTTTCTAAAGATGATAATTCAAAATGACCTTGAGAACCTTCTCCGAAGAAGATTTAGGTATGTTAAGAACATGAGATGCCCGCCGGACAGAATCGTTAGGGTTGTCTTCGAAATGACGCTGGATAGCCTCGAATTGCAGATGTCGTGAAATGTGACAATTGAGAGCCTGGATGCAATAACATCTGTTAGTCCAGGGACCAACGCTGCCGGGCGAATGAAATTTGTAGGACGTTATTGCATCCTGGCCCTCAATTAGCCTAAATATCATGGTCAGCTATTCGTTATGATGACTGATGATTGATTATCACCTGGTCGATTATAATTTATGCCAATCATACAATTTGTTCATAGATTTATCAATTAATGCCGACATCAGTTCACCTCAATTCTAGTGTGCTCGCTAATGAGCAGTTACTACCCACCATTTGAAAACCACTGTCCCTTATCTTATTTTTCCACTAATCCCTCTCATTTTCCTTACATTGACCCTATCAATCTTCCATTCGATTCCCAAAATGGTAATGGGGAAGAATGATTCTAGAGAATGGGGAAATCGAATCAGAGGGTGGAAGTAAGAAGGGGAGGAGGTGGAGGCGACGCCACAAGCTTATAAATAGACACGCGGATAATCACTCAGGATTTATGGTAACCACGGATTATCAAGTTGTACAAGGGGGCATATTTCATATCGCGACGTTACCTTATTTCAATGGGGAATACCTGTTCCGCGCGTTGGAAACTTCACATGAACGCACACAACAGGCGACGTTGCACATGCACGTGACGCCATAAACTGGCTCGCGAAGAAGGAGGAGTAGAGAGAACACTGTAGCAAGGAGGGACCCCCTCTTCACCCCCTCCTCCATCATCATCATCCACCTCTTGAAAATGATTCCCACGTTGCTGCCTCTACAAAACTGCCTGCATAGTTCGCGATCGCCGTCGTCAATCACTCCTCCGATGTCGCTCGAGATTAGAAGACTCTGGAAATGCGTCGATTCTACCATGAAGAGTAAGGAAATTAAGCTCAGAAAATCTCCAGAGGATGCAAATCGTGATCTAGATCTTCTCCTGGAACTCGCATGACTTTCGAACAAGTGGAGTCTGCTGATGATCGAGAGTTAATGGACCAGCGGCTCAACATTGAACAATCATCTTCTTCGGTCAGCGGTCTTTGGAAATATGTCACCATATGATGTTCAGTGTTAAGATCCGAATTGTTACCAATTCCAAGAACTGGAACCAATTCACAATGTATATTATTTAAGACACTATGGATCAAAAAATGGATCTTCAGGAATTTAACATCTCGACCGATCAAGTGTTACCTACTTCTGCCTTCAAAATACTTTAGGGAACTTCAGCTCAAGTGTACTTTAGGAGTTGTCAACCCCTCTTAGCCTAACTAACATTTGAATAAGTCACCGGAAGTGCGTAGAATGAAGTGTTATTCAGGTGCTTTATTCAAATTTCAAACGGTTGAGTCCCGTTTTGACACATGGCTTCTTCATCTATAATTCCAATCTCTATAATCAATTGCGCCTAATATTGTGATGCAATATCAAAGCGGAAATATCAATGTCAAAAATATACGGTAAATATTGTCGATATTTTTGATATTCGATATAAAAGGGAAAGACTGCAGATTTTGATATATAAATCGCTTGAAATTATTTAAAATCACTGAAAATGTCTTGAAATCTTAGGAATAATTAGAACCGTTATTTGCCTGCGCCATTACCACCACTTTTCCTCTCAAAGCGGATCGAGTCGGATAGGATTATTTTGGAAGATACTGGGAGGGAATGCGAGAGATTTTGCGCGTCTCGTTGTAGTGCAGCGGAGCTATTAAAAACCGAGTTATGAATGAAAGTCGGGCTGAAATAGAATGGCACAGCGTGCCCCGCCCACAGGCCGGGGTAAAGGGGCGCAGGTACATACATACGGATCTACTACATAGCCATGGGGAACGGGCATCACGTAGAAGCGACATTGGCCGGTGCCAGCGACCGACCCTGCCATCGAGTCAAGGCACCGATGCCAAAAAGGGTCCCTAACAGGTCCCCAAGAGTCTGACAATGATGCGCCCGCTGTCCGTCACATTCCCGCCGTCAGCACACCCAACGAGCTTGCAACCTGACGATTCAATTAGGATGCACGGCATGTCGGTCGCCCCTCGTCTCCTCTCGGACCCAGGTATAATCGATCGACTACTCGTCGCGGGACCCAATGAAACTCAGACGGCGAATCTTGATAGATGAAGACCCATCGAGCAGCTTCAGACCCTTCCTGGATCGATTTAGGATCAGGGAAAGGTCAACGATCGGAGACGACAACATCTGGAGAGGTTGAATCCGTTCTCTAGAAATATTGTATCTTTAGTTTGACTACTTGTTGGAGATGAAAGTTTGATTGTGAGAATTTGACTTTCAAATTAAGTCTAAGAAAGACATTTGTTGTTGTGTTATTCTGAGGTGGAATTTGGGTTTAGATAAGAATTTATCAGAGTGGACTTTATGTTAATTGAAAATTATAGGTACTTCAGCGTTATTACAACATTATGGTAGAATAATTACAATTAATAAAATGTTATGGTAGCATTATTGAATCAACATTGCATAATTATGGCAGAAATAATACAGAACTTTTGTGATATAATTGCTGCATTGCAAGAAAATAATTTTAAAAGCATAATGCTGTTATAATAATGCAATAATGATGCCATAACGTTTTAATAATGATGTATCTTATCCAACAGGAACATTGCTTGCTTTCTTGCCTACTGGATTAATTTTCATGATCAAAGGAAACCTTGATGTTGAAATTTGAACTTTAAAATGAACTGATGTATACGTGATATCTCAATCTGAACTTGGTCTTAAATTCAAATAAGATTAATCGAAGTGAATTTAACCTGAATCTACCAATTCCACTTTATTTAGACAGGCTGGCATTTAACATATGATGTCTACAATTATAGACTACGCTTAGCATTTTTGTATTTATTAAAACGGCATCTATTGTCGAAAACCTCACACTTCACAATTGATTTACATAGATATCTCTCACGACGAATGTCACGTACACAACCTACTTTTAAAAATAGACCTCTTTCTATTCCATTAACTAAAAGTAATCGAAACGCCTCTCACAATACTTTTTACATTATATATATAAAACATTGCCGAGGAATGTTACCAAAACCGTTTTATCCGCCTCAAAGATTCTCGTTTGATAATCAGACGTCATGAGTAGAATTTATACAGGTGGACAATTGTTACAGATGAAAAACTTCCCCAGCAACGAATCGTCATTTCCATTCTTGCATAAATGAAAATCAATGCTAATTCACCCAAGATATTAATTTTTGTCGCTTCACCAGCTAAAGCTACATTTTCTCCAAGCCCTAAAGGCTTCTAACTTTTTCTCCTCGTTCAAGAATCTCTTCTTTGCCAGTAAAAGGAAATCGAACTTTGACCTCCCGAGGCATTATTTCTCCGCTGATTGTTGTCCTCGTCACCAATATCAGCCATCAATCATTAATTTATAGGGATTGCACTTTGTGTTGCGTCATCCTTGGCATTTAGCAGTCGCATCAGTCTCGCACGATCCCGAATAGAATCAGGGTCCGAGGCTCACTTCAGTGGACTCATCGCTTTCAGAAGATATTCAGCGAAGAGGCTATCCCCAGAGACCGGAGGTGTCATCGTGCAAATTAGGTTAACACACTATGACAACGGCGAATTCGACCGGCCAACAGAGCAACTGGGGCGCTTTCGTGTGTAAACTAACCGAGAGGGACAAGGCTTGCAAAGAGGCGGGGGGAATGGGGAACGAAGAAGTGGAGGGTTGAAAGCTCGGGCGAGGTCGGTGTCTGAGAAGCGTCCCGGCACAATGGAGCAATCAATAGGGTAATGAGAGGACACTTTATCGAATTATCGATGTGGTCGACACAGGCGTCGGACACTTTGCGTACCTCCAGTCAATGAACGCCAAGCCGGGCGCTGCTCGCTTTCCAAATCAAGGCATCCTCCTCACCCTTTCACCAGATAGGACTCGCCATTGTCACTCCGTCGAGTTCAGTCGCCCTTGACACTTTCGGCCGTTAATGTCTCGTGGGACACGCGATAAATCCAACTCGGACTCACGTCACGTTCTAAGTGCCAAGTCCCTGGTTCTTAGCTCCCGGTAGCCGCTCTCCCGCGGAAATACAATAACGACCAGTTCTTGCGCGATTCCAGTGTGCCATTGTCCACATGCACCAAAACGTCCCTTTTTGCTGCCGTCAGCCAGCAACCGGTCGTCTCAGCAGCACAATGGAGAACATCGCTTCGCGAAGCTGAAGATAATTCGCTAATTTTTAACTCCAGGTACAAATTACAAAGAGCTACTTGTCGTGAATTGCAGAAAAATTGTGGTTTTTTGTTTGCGACTGTTGTAGCGGGTTTTGTTCTTCTTTCCGGATGGATGGTTTTATTTTTTGAAGGACGTTCCTTGAGTGAGGAGTGTGGAATTGTTTAGCGTATGACATTCATTGAGCATCGGTTTTTCGTGTTCAGAGTGCTGCATTAGTTCTGCATTTTTGCTGTCATAATGATGCAATAATGCTGCATTACGGCAGCATTAATGCATCACTATTGCAGATTTTGCATACATTTCTATTGGTAAATATCTGTCAAAAGAAACTTCTCAAGAGTTTCTCGATAAAGATTCTCTCGATACCTCTTCATCCTTGAATGCATTTAAAGGATCTTTGAATCATACTCCGGATCTCTCATCTCTGGTCCAAGGACTCTCGTAGGCAATAAAAAGTAATTAATTTACAAATCTGTAAAGTGGCCATCAAAACAGAGCTCCGATCATGCATCAAGGAGATATTAATCCTCCTGATGCTTTTCTTATATTACAATACAATAAAAAATATAAGTGAGTCGTTAGGAAATCCACTTCAGTGAGTGGGTTTAGTGCGGCTACTTTAATACGGGCATCAGTGGGCAGGTACTTTTACAGACTCGCTCCACATATAATTCATGTCAGTTTGAGTCGATTTCTTTACCCGCGATATATCGAATCGTTTCTCGATGGACGCGTGTGCGTAAAAATTGAGAACACTCGGCAACCCGCTCGTTCGGTTGTAATTGCCGGTCGGTCTTCGGTATTCTTATCTGTTCCGAGCTGCCAAGTCTCGTCGTGTCGGTCCGTGAAGCATGTCCGATTGACCGCGTCTGCATATATGCACGATATCGCACGAATGAGTTATGGTACCGATTCTTGAATTTGCATAGCCTCTCATTATGAATCGTCAAGATGAAGATGGAATTGGAATTGGAATAACGTTTGCGCACAGCAGGAAAACTTGATCAAGCGATAATTATAAAATCGATCTTTTGCAAACACATGCTTACTCTTCTTTTCCACACACCTCTTCGAACCTTCTCACCTCACAAAATGATAAATAAGAATTTAGTTTAAAAAATATGTAATTTGATGAAGTAAAACGGAAGAAATTTGGTAAAATACATTCTAGAAAAAGCAAACAGTTAGATAATAGATCCAGGTGACTGATCATTATAAGAGAAGATTTTATCAGTGGATCAGAAATCTAGACCAATTAGGCAAATTATACTAAGTGGTCATTGGTCAAATAGTAGATGTTAGATTTTAAAACGAATTCTTGATGAGACTCTCATTGGTTACGTCACAATACGGAAGAGAGAGACAAGATTTCTTGCTGGGTCATTTCGAGATTACTCACGTGTTTTCACGCGAGAGAGGATATAGATACCAGAGGCTGAATCTCATCTACAGCCGTGAATAGTAGCAAGAAGGCAAGGGGAAGAAAAAAATCAGAACCCGCCATGACTGAGCATTGAACAAGGGAGGGCCAACCTGAGTTAAAGATGCAACTTCGAGATGGATCGATGATTGCCCGAGATAAGAGGAGATGACAGCTGAACCGGACGGAGTGGGCCGAGTAAGGTAGATAAAGAGCTCTGGAACCATCAGAGTGAACTGTCATTTCATTCCCTTTTTCGAGCAGTTGCAAATATTGCGTGATGAAAATTAGTTATGTTTTCTGAACCGGATCTCAAACATCTTTTCCATTCTTCTTTGCCAAACTCCTTTGCCAATCTACTATATGAAACCCCTTTTTTTAATCCACTTCTCCAAACACCTTCTTCAAACTCATCTTCCAAACTCCTTTTCCAAACCTCTTTTACAAACACCTTTTCCCAAGCTACTATATGAAACCCCTACTCTTAAACCTCTTTTACAATCTCATTTTCCAAACTCCTTTTCCAAACCATTTTTTCAAACCCTTTTTCCAAACTCTTTTCCCAAACCTATTTCTAAACCTACTCTTCCAAACGCTCTTTTCCAAACTTGTTTCCAATCTCTGTTCCAAAACCGCGTTCCAAACACCTTTGACAAATCTGTCTTTGTCATCCCTTAAAAACTCAAAACTCCTTTAGCAAACTCTTTTCCAACCCCCTCTTTCAAACCTCTTTCTCAAATTACTATTCCACCTTCAATATCACCCCTCCGAAAGAGATGCGTCATTCCAAGATGTGATTCCAAGCATCGACCAGATGAGATGATCCACCGTACTTCTGGACTTACGCTTTCTTCTATTATCCTCGAAAGAAGGTGGAATCGGTTCTTGATAGTGGCACGACTGGATCTCGAGCCCGCGGCTGGAACAGCAAGAGCATCAGAAGCCGCAGCAGCATCGGAAGCAGCAAACACCCCTCCACTGAGGCAGCATCAACTCCCGTCTCTTCTCCGTCGTTAGTCCCCTCAGAAGGGAACACGGGGCCTCATCTCTCTTTCTCTCTTTTTCTCTCATTATTCCCCTCTCTCTCTCCACTTGTCTCTCTCCTCTCAGTCTCTTTAGTTTTGCGCTACCTGCCTACCTTGTGGTTCTCGTATCGCATCGTATGTAAGTGAGCCGCGGTGGTGCGGAGTGAAGGGGAGAACTTGGCTATGCCTATGGTGTGTGGTATCCATGCATGCATAGCCTCGCATGGCGCAGCGTTGTCTCTTCTACAGACTATTCACTATAGGCATATCTACTTGCACCCATACGTGCTTGCATCTCGATTCTTCGCGTGTCTCCAGCAGCCGTGCGTTGTCTTCTCCGGAAAAGTGTGCGTTCAGGCCCCTGAACCTGATGGTGTTAGTACCTGATGGTGCTGGTACCTGAAGGTATTGGTAGCCGATCGTGTTGGTGCGTGTCTCTCTGTGCACAAGAGCTGATCCCCTCCTCCGACGCCACACTCCATCTCCTCCTTCTCTACCTGAGCCTCTACCTACCTCCTTCTCTCTACCTGCCTACCTGCCCGCCTGGCCCGACACACATGTGTATGTGTACCCTGCTCTTCAGTGTAAGATCTGAACCAGCGGAGAACGCACGGCTATTGTTATATCATTATCTTTCTCGTCCTCGTCGCAGGTCGTAAAGCGCGCGTAAACCCGGCACGAGTGCGGCGTGCATCGCGAACCGATTTCGTAGAGTAGGGACAGGGTTTGCGACCCTCGTGTCGTCGAATTTCCGAGCGGAAGTTGTGCGCGGGTGAACACGTGGGAATTATTTGTGGTGAGACCTTCAGTGACCTTCAATCTTGTGCTAGGTCATCAGGAAGGAAGTACTTCCTCTTCAGGGATAGAGTCTGGGATTCAGAGCTTCTTCTAAACAATCAGACTTATCAAATTCTTCAGATCATCTGTTCTTCTGTTCATCAATTCATCAGTTCTTCAATTCATCAATTCTTCAATTATTTAGCTCATCAGATCTCGAGTTCATCAGTTTTCTAGATCATCAGTTCTTGAGTTCATCAGTTATCCAGTGCATCAGGTGATCAGTCGTCTCCATCTCGATAATTTTAGCCCTGGGAGACCAGTGATGACAAATCGAGACACCGTGAACCGAAGGATCGATCAATGGAATAATTCCCTGGAGATCTAATAGCATTCTCCCGGAACAATTAGTTCTGGGCTTCTCTGCGACACGCGAACGGTCCGTCGCTTCTCTACTGAGAGATCATCTCTCCTCCATGGAATCCCAATCGGAATAGGAGAATTTCTGCCTGGAGATGAAGGGAATTTGTTGATGAAGAGCTCAAGGTGCTGTTTGTGAAGATGCTCAGTGCACGGGAGTCTGAGTGTTGAGTGATCAGTTCTTCGTGATTTTCTCAGATTGGAGACGTGCTGGTTTTTTATCGTGAGGATACCAATTTGTGATACTCGGGCTTTCTGTGATAGGGTGCAAATGTGTGGAAGATACATTCCTCCAGGATCAGATCCCTACAGGATGCTGTAAATGCTGCACATGCTGTAAATGCTGCAAATTGTGACTAGTGATTTTTGTGACCGGCTCGCTTGTTCGGAAACATCTACTTGATCCTGACGGTGAGTTTCTAGCGCTTCTGGTGTTCGGAAATCAGTTTTTAGGAGTGCAAAGAATTTCTCAACCGCAACCGCATTTAACTGTGTTTAAAAGCTTTAAAAGGTCTTTAATGTTCCAACTTCCAAAACGACCACTCGGATAAAAACGCTTATCTTTAGTTATCACTAGGTAAGACCAACTAAATGACACTTTTTGGTGCAGATATATGTAGTGCAGACATGCGGATAGATATATCGGATATAAAAAGTGTTGTTTAATTTGTCCCTACTGATTTATTAAAGACTGCCCGTTTTATCGATGTGACCATTTTAGACAATTTCCTTAATATTTTCGGAAAATTCGCTTTTGAAAAAGTTTTGAGTGATTTGGTGAAATTTCTAGCCTTTGGATTGGTCTAAAGAGTGTGTAAAACAATATTTGCAAATCAGGCGACAAGCGTTCGAATCGAAAAGACATTTGTGTCAAATGTCCTGTCGAACTGTCACGAGAAAGGAACGATGATGGATTTCGTTTGGGTAGAGAGCTCTCCTCGTTTTAATTAGAGTAACGAACCGTTGTCGAAAAAAAGTTTTGAAAATATGTTAACAAGATAATTTCGTAAGATATTTTGAGTTGTTTTAATTAGTTTCATATATTATCATATCATATTATCATATTATATTATCATATCATATTATCATATCATATTATCATACTACCATTCTTTTAAAAAAATCAGGATTTTAATTATGAAAGTAAGAAACCTTTGAGAGGAAAAAATGTTTCATAAGCTTGAATTCTAAAGAGTGCATCAATCTTGCCAAGTCGATGAGCAGTTACTATTCATTAAGCAATAAAATCGATGGCATAAACGTCAATGAACGTTGAGACGTAGTAACAACTTGGAAAAATTTAAATAAAAATCATCGATACGAGGAATTTATAAATATGAACGTTTCCAGTCATACAATGTATATTTGCAATTAGAAATCGGTTGCATTAAATAGTGTTTAATCGCAAATCCTGAAAGTAGTTATTGCTTCGGGTTAACATATTTCTCTTATTCAAAGTAAATCAGTGATAGTTTAGTCAAATCTATTCACATCGTCGCTTTTCAACTTTATCATCTCTTTTTTTTGCTAATTCACGTTTGCTAATACATTTCAATTTAAAATTCGTTTTTTCATTTGAATTAAAGAAAACTTATATGTCCTCGGTGAAAGTTTTGCAACATCGAATACTGAAGCCTCGATACTATAAAATCATTCGCGGACTGAATTTGATCAGATGGATGTTAATAAAACTTCACTCGTTAATTAATGAATGAGTGCATGAGTTTTGTTCTGAAAGGGCGGAGTTTAAACTGATGAACTCTTGAGTATCCAGAAGTGATCAGTATCAGAATGTGAGGATCAAAGCGATTAAAATTTGAAGTTTATTCTTTTTAGTAATTTTCCTAGGTTCGAGAGTATCCACTTTTTTCATATTTATGGATCAGAATTTGTGGAGTTTTAAAATTTGAAAAATGTATAATGTTTCCCGGATTTGGAATAGAAGGAATGTTCGAGATTATTTTATGGTCAACTGTCAATTATGAACGCATGTGAAGATAAAATCTCGACTTTAGGATTCTATAGCCCAAGTATTCAGTTTTATCAAGATTGCTTTGAAAGTCTCGAGTTTCAAGATTGTATTAGGACAAGTTTTCGAAGAGCGGTCATTTCACTTGAAATTAAGCCAAGTCTCTTTTACTTTAAATATTTTTCAGAACTTCTGATAGTTCTTAATTGGAACTTTTCGATTTTCACTTGAAAGCAATTGCCTAAATGCTAAAAAAAGAATTTCCTCGATCTGCATCAGAAATTAAGCACCTTAAAAAGAAGTATCTTCTGTTTTGCCTACACGCGAGGCAAACATCACTTTCAGTGTGAATTCTCCGCAACCAGTTATTGGTTTAGCTTCAGAATATCAGCCTGGAGCGATTGTTAGAGGATCGTTGCGAGCCGTTCGGGCCAAGAGCCGATGACGGTATAAAAGTTGAACGCTTCTGCGTCCAGCGGAATGGCAGTTCATATAAAGGCGTTTTTGCTGCTGTAATCCTTTTTAATAACTTCACTAAGGTGGAATTTCGCTGATTGAATGTTTCCAAGAATATTCTCGATCAGACATGTTTCCTTCGAACGTGATCGGATTGCTCTAGACTTTTTCGCTTCACTTCGACACATGTGCTGCTTCATTCACAGGAAAAACAAAGTTTTCCAAACCTATTTTTCTACCTCATTCCAAAATAGGTTTTTGAAAAAAGATTTGAAAAAGAGGAAATTTGATTGAAGTATTTTCTGTTATACAGCGAGCCAACAAATAATTCGCGATGATTGCGTGCACCTGATAAGCATTTAGACAATGTTTATTCCGCTGTCTACACCGAAGCCTTACGATGACTATCGACGTCCGACAATCACACAATTTATTACCTCATTTGTTACGTTACTTCAATCTAGATTCGAGCTCTCGCGGTAACGTGAAGGAGCGAAACTTTTAGCGGCATTTATACCGCGTGAAGGCATAACGGCAGGTGTGAATGCGAACTGCTATGTCGGCTCGTAAATTCCGGCTCATCGATGAGATAAGGGTTTCTTTACGGCGAAAAACTATCTTGGAAAAGTGCCCTGCGAGCGATACCGCCGCCCCGATTAAAAAAATGCCATTTCTTCGGATAAATCTACGATTTTGCACCTTCGCTCACAGATAGGCAGTTTCTGAGATATAAATTTCCAGCGTTTATTCCCATCGGACCTTTACTTCGATACGCTCTATTTCACCCATAAATCGAGACTTGGAAATTTGAAAACTCGAAACATTTTTTCTGAACAATGAATTCCCTTTACCATTTCCCTTTACAATCTATTTATCGAGCAAATGAAGAAATCGAATATTGAAATAAAAACTTGGAAGCCTCTGGATTGTCATAAATTTCAGACTGACTCGACCAAAATCCTCCCAAAAATGAAAAACTGCCTGAAAGCGATTAGCAAATGGATTTCGACATAGGCAATAAAATAAAGAAGTAAATTATCATCTGGGTGAAGTGAAACGCAAATAAACAAAACGGCCTGGAGTTTACTGCCTATACATTTCCATATTTTTCGGACCCATCATTGAATAACAAAAAAAAAAGTAAAATAAAATAGGATAAAATACTAGCAGTCTGGGTGTGAAATTTTTTCTCAAAGTCGCTCATTTTTTATTTTGTTCTCGATGTGAGAAGGTGTTCTATCATCCTCTTCTGCATAAACTGAACTGAGCGTTCCGAACCCGAGGCAATAAATTATAAATCGAAGACGCATAAGTTATAGCTGCGTTTCCAACGTAAATAGAAATTCTTCACTATCTCTATAACGGTCAGTCGATTTATCTGTCTTCTGCATTATTACCTGTATTATTACCTCCACACGCATAGGAAGGTATGCGCCTTTTTTACCCCAAGACAATAAGAGGGGTGATCGCTCTTTGAAAATTACCGCAGAAGAGACTTGCAGGCATTGCTATTTTCCCTGAAATCATTTTCTTAAAAAAAAACAGGAAAACAAGAATTCTAAAATTTCTACTAATTAAAATCAGTAATTATTATAACTGATTAAAATAGATATTATTCAATAATGATTGGAATTCTCATTATTTTCTTCCAATGTCTCAATTCAATTATTTCTTACTGATGAATCAGTAACGTGAATTAGTTTGATTTATTCATAAGTAGAAATACAACTGATTTATAGCTGAAATTGTGCCAATGATTCAAATTTTTACTGATATTATTCAGTGACTGAATTCATATATTTTTGACTGATGAATAAGTAAAAATAATTTATTTTACTCCTTAATCTGTAAACTAAGTGCAATTCACTAAAAAATCAGTTAAATCACCAAAAAGAATTTTCGCTGATTCAAATTTATATAGAGGGATTGTATCATTAATATTTTTATTTTATTTTCCGCATTAACCTATTATGACATACGTTTCTCCAGATCAATTAAATTGTTTTAGAAAGCGATTGAACGTCAGAAGAAAAGCGTTCAATCGATCCAAATCGGTAAGAAAAGATAGAAACTATTTCGCGACATACGAGAAATGTAATTGGGGCCACTTGCTACGCTTATACACATATAGGTGCCATTCCTGAGTAGAATTTTCTGCCAATCGTTGAATTTGAAATTCAGATTGAAATTGATTTGTCGGCACTAAAAGAGTTTAATTTCTCGACTGCTATGAAGAGAGGAATTCTTATTTAAACGGAGAAAGTCAAATATTTTATTTCCTCCAGTCGTATTTTGATCGATAATTATTAATTAATCGGAGACGTTCTGCACCAGAAAATAGAAAAACATCCGACGAATTTTAATTGTCGTTTAATTTCCACATCGAAATTAAAAAAGATTTTCCACGTTTATTTCCACTTGAAAATTGACAGGGATTTTACTGATTAATCATTTTAAAATAATTGAATTGAATCATTTAAATAAAATTAATATTTTGGAACATATTTGGGCCTTATTTCTTGAATCCTGTATTGTATGTTTTATTTTTAGTCAAATATCTGATGGGACTTATTTTCAAGGTTCTGTATTTTGTGCCCTATTTTTTGATCTTATATTGCAGTTCTTATTTTCAGAACCTTAAATTTTATCCCCTTTTTTCGGAACTTATAATTTAAAGAGATAATTTTTTGACCTTATATTTGGGCCTTATTTCCGTGATAATTAAATATTGGTCCCTGTTTTAAATGTCTTACTCGGGGCCTCATTTTTAGAACTCCTTATTTTGTGCCTTATCAATTTGTCCATCTCCTTGTCTTATTTTCAAGGTCCAATATTTTCTCATTTTTAAGCCTTATAATTTTGGGCCTTACAAGTTGAGCCTTATTTTCGAAACTCTATTATACTTTTTGCCTCCTCTTTAAATCTCACTTATAATCCTTCTACTTTATTCCTTATTTCCAGGCCCTAAATTTTGGGTCTTATTTTCAAGTTTGAGACTTAATTTTGGGACTTAATTTTCTGAAAACTTGTATTTTTGACTCATATATTTTTGGGCCCTTTTTTGGGACTCTATATTTTCTTCCCAATTTTTGAATAGCAATAAAATAACAAAGAAAGTAATATTTTCGAAATACCGGATTTCTGAGGAGAAATAAAGCGAAGCACATTTGGGCTCGTGGTGAGGGGCGGGGAGGGGGGCCATCCCGCTTTTATAGTACACACACCGAAGGAGACAGTCCAATTAAGGGCACATTTGTATACTTAAGTACACCGATATCGGCGCATAAATCGGTCCACGCATAATAATTTATGGCCCTACCGAATGTCGTAAAATGTTCTCAGCGGTAAACGTCTTCTGATGTTCTTCTTGAGGCAAACGAGGGAGAGAGAAAAAGCGAGCCAACTGAGCCAACGCAACGTAAACGCAAACGCGTGAATAGGAAACCCGTCTTTGCCTTTCGTATGTAAAGGGA
The DNA here is from genome assembly GCA_900474325.1 of Synergus umbraculus. Taxonomy (NCBI): domain Eukaryota; kingdom Metazoa; phylum Arthropoda; class Insecta; order Hymenoptera; family Cynipidae; genus Synergus; species Synergus umbraculus. The sequence continues at coordinate 21,932 of UCOK01006765.1, forward strand.
GAAAAGTGTCTGGCACACATCGCTCGTCCGAGTCGTATGTCAAAGAAACAGGTGGAATCTTCACAGACAATGACAATATGTCCGAACCCATACCAATTGCTTGACATTAATTGCATCGTTTCCTCTTTATAATTTAACGATTCACAATCAATCTTTGAACATGTCCTATCCGACTTTCTACTCGAAAATGTCATTTCATTAATATCTTCTTCACTTCACTTCACTAATCTATTCTACATAATTTATTCGAAAGAGATCTTCTTTCTGTTTTTGAATTGTTCGACACTCGCATTCATGAATATCTTGGAGATAATGTCATTTTAAATATTGTGGTATTTATCATAAGCTTAATTTTGACGGTATTAATTTGGTTAATTTGATGTCTGGCTGGGAATTTCTCAATTTATTAATTAATAATTTATTATTTAATTCCATGATAAGAGTTTTAATAATTTTCGAGAATTTTTAAAGTTAATTAGCTTTGGGACTCTTTTTGGAGTTCTGAAAATTGAGTTTTATTTTTGGGACTCTAATTTCGGGTCTTATATTGTTTTCGAAATTTTTTTGGTCATATCTTTGTGTCTTATATATTATCTAGGTGTCTGGGTCTTATTTTGAGGTTCTACATGTTGGACCCTTACATATTGGGCCTTATTTTAGAATCATACAGTTTGGGCATTATTTTTGGACGAAATTTTTAAAAAATACATTCTTGAATTTATTTTTTAGACTAATTTTGGAATCTTACAGGGGCCTTATTTTTGTGTACTAAAAGTTGGTTCTTCTATTTTGAGTCTCATTTTTAGAATCCTATATTTTGTGCTTTTTTTATTTTATATTATGGGCCTTATTTTTAGAACCCTGAATATTTTCTAGGGCCAAAAAAATTAGGAAACTTGTTTTTCGGGTCCTGTCGGGTTCTCCGATTGTTGGGCCCGTTCGGGTGTTTAGGTTCAAATTTTCGGCTGGGTTCCAGTCGGGTTTTCAGGTTCTTGGGCCTGGTCGCGTTCTCGGGTCCGCTCGAGTCCTTGGGCCCGTCGTATTTTTGGGCCCGGTATTTTTAACTTGCAGATTTTTGGGCCATTCTCGTGTCGGTATTTTCACTACATTTCCTAAACAATAGAAATCGAACTCTAATAATCTTTAGGGACCGGAAGCAGGTGCTGATCCTTTTAATAGAACTAAATGGTAAAAATACAAAGATTCATGAACGGGAAGACATCATCCTGTATTTCGCTTTATCAGCAAGTATTCCTTCAAAGAAAATTTGAGAAGGGTTGTCCATTCTAGTGTAAGGGCTGTAAACATGCTGTCCTTTGTGACAAAGGAAGGGATTCAAATACACTTCAAGGTTCGTATAGTTGACTTTGTCAGAAGAACCTGTCAGTGCTACTTAATCGAGAGTAAAATTATATACATATTATTATCCATATGTATATTATAGTAAATTAATTAAATTTATTACGTTAAATTTGTTTTAAAATATTTAACAATGACACCTAATTACTTTCAGATCCTTAATTAATGCCTGCTATTAATATATTTTTATATCTTTACGGAGGACTTAACATTAGTCTTCCTAACAACTATTCTTCATTTTTTTTAAATTCTTTGAAATCTTTTAAATTAAATTATAAAGTTATAATCACTTTTTTCTTGAAATATTTTAAGTCCTTTCATTCTTGTGAACTCTTGTGAACTCTATGAATTTTTTGTATTTTGTTAAACTTTTTGCATATTCTTTTAATTTTTCCTAAATTCCGTGAATTCTATTAATATTTTAATTTTTATAATTTCTTAAACTTTTGTGAATTTTTTACCTATTTTAAATTCGTCTGATTTATTAAAATTCTTATGAATTCTTTTCAGTACTTTACTTTTTTCAAATTCTCAGAATTCTTTGGATTTCGTGTGGATTCTATAATATCCTGAATACTTATGAATTCTTTGAGTATAATTTTGACAGAAATTACAAAATTTCCTCCTTCAAATTGCAAATACGATAATATTTCCCCCAAAAATCATATCCGAAGGTATTTCAATCTGAAATCCGACTCTGCCAAAAATACAATAAACCATATTCCTTTTAAAAAATTTCTTAGCGCATTCTGAACTCTTTCTCTCAATAATAAAATAATCTTTGTCAGATATCAGGCATAAAGTACTTCCTTAGATCTCGAAAGACTTGAACTCATTACGACGTCGTTACCGCAGTGTAACGATATAATCTCGCGACTGCCTGTTCTGGACCACTTTCAGCATGAAGTATACACGATGAGAGCGCGGCCAGCTGTAAAAGCTTGAAAACTGGAGCATTATTGCGCGTAAGAGGCGTAGAAGGGTGGCGGGAGGTGAAGAAAGGGTAGCCCCGCTACTTGTCATGACTGAAGCACTATTTCTTTTTTTTCGGGATCCTCTGCTTTGCGAAGAGTTGAATTTACGTGCTCTGCTCTTTCTTGTCATCCTGGAAAATATGTTTGTCCTCTCCTTGAATCGACTTCCACAAAAAAAATATTACAGTGAAATTTTACTGCAGGGAAAATTTTTCTTCGTTAAATATTTCCAGTTATTTAGATAACATTTATCATAATAAATTATATTCCATGTCGCCAGACAGAAAAAAAGCTAGTCCAACTTTTTCCAACCTTTTCCAACCCCTATTATCAACCCTCTTTCAAAAAACTTCTTTTAAAATTAAAATTTGGACTCAAGTTTTTGTCAATTCCATTGTATTATTTTATCGCGAGCGATGGCGATATATTAAAATTCTAATTGCTAGTGCATCATCTTTATGATTTGACAGCTAATAATCGACAATTTAAAAACCTTTAATTTATTCCTCCTTTGCAGTTTGTCATCCTGTTTTTCTGCCCCTGATAAATGGTAACGAGGTACGTGCATAGCGATTGTGATTTACGTTAATAACGATCCTTGTTTTTGTGATCCTAGCATTCAAGCTAAGAATCAATTACGGGCGGCGAAACGGTTGTTCATAGTCTAGTAGGACATTGTTCCGAGTGACTTTTACCTAGTAATAATAGAGTTCGGCTTAAACAAAGGATCCCATTAGGCATCGCACGCATTTTCCATGCCAAGGCGAACTGGACTGTCTTGGAAGACGGATTATGGTCCACAATGAGACACCTTCATTGTGCTCGGAGAGCCTGGATTGGTAAACCACCTGTTTCGCAAAAGACATTGCGCCGTTGGCGCTCAGAATCGATTATTATCGCGGACACTTTGTTATTGGAGGTATCAAAGTGTGACTGGCTACGTAGAGCAACAATCGCGACAATGGTATATGAGTGAATGTACCCTGTTCTACAATGTACAAGTGTACTTGCAATCTTGCATGCAGACTGGAATGAACGATCACTTACTACATCGATTATATCTACGCTTTTTGAATCACTATTGCGTTCCTATATCCGCTCAATCCGCTCGCTCTCACGTTCAATAGATTTATGTGGGACGAGTCTCGATTTCTCGAAATTCAACGATTACCGCGAGATTATTGCGATTTTTCTTCGAGAATAGAAAGCAGCGTGTCCTTTATCGAGATTAGATCAATTTCGAGCTTTTGACTAAATTCGAGACATTTTGGACTCAGGAAAACTTGAACTGTCGAGGAAAATCGAGAATAAATCTCGAGTTCTCGAGAAAAATCGATACGAGATCTCGAACTGTCTAGGAAAATCGAGATGTGATTCCGAACTGTCTAAAAAATATCGAGACGAGATCTCGAATTTTTGAGAATGAAACTAGTTATTTGAGAAAAATCGAGAATAAATTTCGAGTTTTTGAGAAAAATCATGAATAAATCTCGAGTTTTTGAGAAAAAACGAGACGAGATCTCGAAATGTGTAGAAAAATCGAGATGAGATTCCGAACTGTCTAGAAAGGTTGAGACTATGTCTCGAGCTGTCAAAAAATATCGAGACGAGATCTCGAATTCTTGAGAATAAAACTAGTTTTTTGAGAAAAATCGAGAATAAATCACGAGTTTTTGAGAAAAATCGAGACGAGATCTCGAAATGTATAGAAAAATCGAGATGAGATTGCAAACTGTCTAGAAAAGTTGAATCTATGTCTCGATCTGTCAAAAAATATCGAGACGAGATCTCGAATTCTTGAGAATAAAACTAGTTTTTTGAGAAAAATCGAGAATAAATCACGAGTTTTTGAGAAAAATCGAGACGAGATCTCGAAATGTATAGAAAAATCGAGATGAGATTGCAAACTGTCTAGAAAAGTTGAATCTATGTCTCGATCTGTCAAAAAATATCGAGACGAGATCTCGAATTCTTGAGAATAAAACTAGTTTTTTGAGAAAAATCGAGAATAAATCACGAGTTTTTGAGAAAAATCGAGACGAGATCTCGAAATGTATAGAAAAATCGAGATGAGATTGCAAACTGTCTAGAAAAGTTGAATCTATGTCTCGATCTGTCAAAAAATATCGAGACGAGATCTCGAATTCTTGAGAATAAAACTAGTTTTTTGAGAAAAATCGAGAATAAATCACGAGTTTTTGAGAAAAATCGAGACGAGATCTCGAAATGTATAGAAAAATCGAGATGAGATTGCAAACTGTCTAGAAAAGTTGAATCTATGTCTCGATCTGTCAAAAAATATCGAGACGAGATCTCGAATTCTTGAGAATAAAACTAGTTTTTTGAGAAAAATCGAGAATAAATCACGAGTTTTTGAGAAAAATCGAGACGAGATCTCGAAATGTATAGAAAAATCGAGATGAGATTGCAAACTGTCTAGAAAAGTTGAATCTATGTCTCGATCTGTCAAAAAATATCGAGACGAGATCTCGAATTCTTGAGAATAAAACTAGTTTTTTGAGAAAAATCGAGAATAAATCACGAGTTTTTGAGAAAAATCGAGACGAGATCTCGAAATGTATAGAAAAATCGAGATGAGATTGCAAACTGTCTAGAAAAGTTGAATCTATGTCTCGATCTGTCAAAAAATATCGAGACGAGATCTCGAATTCTTGAGAATAAAACTAGTTTTTTGAGAAAAATCGAGAATAAATCACGAGTTTTTGAGAAAAATCGAGACGAGATCTCGAAATGTATAGAAAAATCGAGATGAGATTGCAAACTGTCTAGAAAAGTTGAATCTATGTCTCGATCTGTCAAAAAATATCGAGACGAGATCTCGAATTCTTGAGAATAAAACTAGTTTTTTGAGAAAAATCGAGAATAAATCACGAGTTTTTGAGAAAAATCGAGACGAGATCTCGAAATGTATAGAAAAATCGAGATGAGATTGCAAACTGTCTAGAAAAGTTGAATCTATGTCTCGATCTGTCAAAAAATATCGAGACGAGATCTCGAATTCTTGAGAATAAAACTAGTTTTTTGAGAAAAATCGAGAATAAATCACGAGTTTTTGAGAAAAATCGAGACGAGATCTCGAAATGTATAGAAAAATCGAGATGAGATTGCAAACTGTCTAGAAAAGTTGAATCTATGTCTCGATCTGTCAAAAAATATCGAGACGAGATCTCGAATTCTTGAGAATAAAACTAGTTTTTTGAGAAAAATCGAGAATAAATCACGAGTTTTTGAGAAAAATCGAGACGAGATCTCGAAATGTATAGAAAAATCGAGATGAGATTGCAAACTGTCTAGAAAAGTTGAATCTATGTCTCGATCTGTCAAAAAATATCGAGACGAGATCTCGAATTC
>UCOK01006766.1:0-21822 GCA_900474325.1 Synergus umbraculus
CTATAGTGCTCTCCTGACAGTAGAAAATCAACTACCACTTTTTATCCAGTTATTCTAAACGTGGAATTGTGCTAATTTTGTATAGTATTCATTTTTTCAATAAAAAATATATTAAATTTTACTCAATACTATGAGTATTATATATATACTCATAAATTTTCACGTTCTCATGAAAAAATAAATTTCTCGATTACTTTTCAACAATGGAAAAAAGTCTCTTAAAAGCGATCTATTGCATTCTTTTATTTTACAGTGACAGCTCATTTTTATGGAGCAAGCACTCATATATTGCGCTCATAAACAGCGCACATATGTTAACAATTTATGAGCCATGGCTCATAAATTGCTAGCAGATTTGCCATAACGGATTTAATATTAATGCGGTGCGCGGCAAGAAAAAGACGATTGTGGTCAATCATCCAGAGCCGGGGAGAAAATCGTGAAGTGAGTTAATCGTTCAATTAATTATGAAGAGTGCAAGCTTTTTACTCAGACTGAGTTATTTAGCCCCATTAACTCTAAACTGACTAGCGTGAGACTTAATTAACGGCATCAGCAAACGTGGGGTTGGTTATTGACACATGTGTGTGTACTTTATACTCAAATTAGCTTCTGAAAAATTATTGCCTTGCGTTCCAATGTCCTGTTCTGCATGTGCATCACTATTATTTGGAAATTTCAAAAATGGAATGAAAAACGATACGTTTTGATTTTTATAAATAGATATGAAAGTAGGTTTTCGGATGATCAGTATTTTACAAACTTTATAACAGTTATAAATAATTATGCAAATGAAATTCATCATTATTTTATTTGTATCGTAAGTGGAGTTTTCTAGGTCATTTCAAATAATGTAGATCGATTTGAAGAAGGAAATAAATGCCGAGTAGCTTGTTTTCGCTGAGCACAATACTGGAGAACAGTAAATATGCGACATCTGCTCTCGACCTGAGACTAGCGACTAAGGCGATAATGAAGGAGAACGGTTACTTTTCCTAGCACGTTTGCATTGAGCTCATATAACTTCAACAAGTGCCAAGGCGCGTTTTACACGACAAGTACGAGCAAAATTGTGAATTTCCTCGTTTCAGCGAGCGCATTCATGAAGCTGCATTTATGAGAGGCTCGATGATGGAAGGGAGGTAAGCTGCTGCTAGTTTGTCCTTAAAGCATCATTGCTCCTCCGAGATATAACACGTCACTCTCATACACAGCAAAATCGTAAAAAATACGACCTCCAGTTAAAAAAAAAGTGCCTGTGCTAAACATTCAGAGTATACAATATCAATTTCCTCATTTAATTATAGAGGACTGGTTCAATTTTTATGTTGTAAGAAATCATCATTGTACATTTAATGGTAAAACGATAGTTATTTATCAAAATATTCTTAATATTTTAATTTCGATGCCTAAAATTGTAAAACCAGTATCTAATTAAAGGGTAAAGAATATGATTTTTTATCAAAAAGCGGAAACAATCGCGTAAGAATATTTACTTTATATACACTAACTCGCGGCATTATTAAATCCAGAAAGATGAAAGATAAACTTTTTTTTATCCTCTTATACGTATATCACTTTTACACGGAGATAGAGAGACAGTGAAGCACAATCACGATGAAAAGTCTTATCCAGAAATAAGTAACTTAACTAAAAGAGGGAAAATTGGAAAACAGAGGGAACTTTAGAGACACGATATTTTATTTTAATATTGTGTAGTTTGTGGAGCACAAAGAAACTTTCTAGATTGCTAGATGAGAAATTAATAATAAATAAAGTGTCTGACACTTGTTCTACTGTCATAACAAATAAAGTATTCTGACTCATAAGAAAGTTTATTTCTGAAATATAGGTAACAGGAAGAAGTAAACTCCGCTGAGTAATTTCCTTCCTAAACATTGCACAGTAGATAAAGTCGAGTTAGTCAGCCGGGCTTTGGCGAAAGCAAAACTCTTACTACTTAGATTGAAGCAGATTTAAATTTCATATGTAGATACGCAACTATACAGTTATCATCCTATCCAATTTTCTCATGAGAAAAAAAGAGAGGAAATATCATTTTTCTTGAAGAAAATGTGGAATACGTACTCTCAAAACCTAATGCAAATACACGTCACATATACTGCTATCGTTTCTTGTATAGAACCAACATTCCTTTTTTCTAACCATTTTCAATGTTCGTCTGTCTCTCATTTTTTTTTCTTTTTTCATCTTCGCTTTTCTTCACAACTGAAAAAGTAGCTCTTTTTCCTTAACTGTCAAAAGAAGAAAAGAAACCTTTCTTTGTTCCGAATATGGCATGTACCTGAAAGATTCTAGCAGCCAGAGAAACGTGAGACAAGTGGTTTTCAAATAAAGATGAGTTCGAATTTCAAACCTTTTCTGCAAATATTCACAAGATTTTTATCTCTGAATGAATATTTTTGAAATATATATAATTTAAATATGGATATGTCAGCAATGAAAAATGGAAGCTTAAGAAATCTTCTTTTCTTTTATTAAGCAGCTTGAGTATATTAAAACCAAGCACTATAGTTGAAAATCGTCTGAGAGATTTTAGCGAAGTAATCCAATATGTTGAACAAGAAAAACAGTTTTCAATTTCATAGATTTCTACATCACGTCTCAAATTTTCTATTTCAATAAACGTGAAATGCACGCACAGGTTCTAATAATAGCTTAGAAAGGTTTACAGTTAATCAATAAATCTAACATGATAAAACAGGTACAAGAAAAATATGCAGTCCATAAAATTCAGTAGAGAATCTACATTAAATATTGAAAATCATGATATATTCATTTTAAAATACAATACAATTTACCAGAGGTAGCAACACAGCTTTTTATTATAATCATGAATAATGTAGTTAAAAAAGCTCTCCATCTTGATTACTTTAGTGAACAGAAGTAAGAATATATTATTTGAAGTTATTATAGACCCTTTTTATGAGTGGGGTGTGGATCACGTTATCGTTATTTACCTTTTACAAATTGCTCTCTCAATTACTATGATAATCTAGCATCACTTCATTTTTATGAAGATATTACACCTGCTGCTTCTGGGGAAATCATTTCCGGCCTCAGGGAGGAACGTTTCACTAACAATTTTCCTTCAAACGTCTGCGAACCTTACAATTCGAAATATCTTTCGTGTTCGGTAACGATTTCGAGTTGCGGTCGGTAACACGCAACCACCAATCTTATGCTGTTCTACCTTTAATTAGTCCCCTAGCTCATGCTTCTCGATCATACAGGAACCGGAAATGGTATAAGCAACGAGCGCTAACGTTGAACTGACGATCGATACTGTCATTTGTTTTTTTTGCTTGCGGAAAAACAGAATGCTTCAAGCTTCGAGTTTGAACTGACCAAGCCACGGCTTCTAGTTTACTTTTCATTAAAGTTTCCAACTAAAGTAAACCACGTAATCCCAACGTCGAGTAAATCTTTAATATTCACTGAATGAAACGTGAGAATTTGTCATTGTTCCCTTTGAACCATAAACTTTCTAACTCGGCAATTTCTTCACGCTTTCAAAAAGAACGTTTGTTTAAAGGATTCCGAATTTTTCATGGACTTGAGCTTCAATCAGCGTTGTAACAACAGAATTTCAAATTGAAGTACACAAGTATTGATTATTCCTTTTTTAATCTTGTTACGGAATATTACATCCAAGGGCAAAAGCAGTGAAGTGCACTTAACACAAAATGTACTTGAAGTTAAGCTACTAATGCTATTAATTGAAGTAACATTTTCAAACAGCAGCCTTCACAACTGAACTCTGCATTAGACTAAAACTTTCAAGCTTTCCTCCCCTTTGTTATATATTATGGCACTGTATATTATATAACGTACATTATTATTATTCCTTGCTCAACATAATAAAATCCAAATGAGCAACTGTAATGTATATATTTAGGTTTGCGAATAACTTTTAAAATATCCATAAAATTCTCCGTTTTCTAAAATTGTTTCTTTGAAGAAATAAAGTCAGGATATCTTTCTTGTTTCCTTCTTAGATTTTGAAATAAATACGGAGTCTTACTAGAGTAGGAAGTCCATAGTTTCAACTACATTTCTGGTCGACTGCAAAATGAACCTGACAACTGCATCTGAGTAGGTAAAACATCTGAAATTTCGAGGACATTTTCCTATTCTCCTTTCCAGATGCGCTGGTTCAAGAAAAATGGAGATTTATGAGGTTATCCCTTTTTTCTCCAAAGCTCTTTTCCAACGTGTCGCTTCCCATCACCAGCAAAGAAACTAGAGGCCGAAGCTCGAGCAATATGTACAAATATACGATCAATAAATATATTTCGACAAAGAATTTTTCATCGTGCTCATAAAAAACAAAACCCGTCATGTTGTTTTTATCAAAAATACATATAAAGCTTGTTAAGGGTGTTGGGTTCAAGTTCTAACCCCAGCATTCAATTTTTTAACTTTGCTCAGTAGCAGTACTGATTTTTTAAATAGATATGTTATATATCTTATATATCAATTATACATTAAATATTATTTCGATAAGCTAATACATCAGTTCCGCCTCCCTTTAACTTATATTAATTATACATATGACTAAGCTTCTGGTACTGACAATTCTCGCTTTTCGTTTCTCTAACTTCTGTATCTCTCCATTTATAACCATTTTCTCCAGCAAATATACAGATACAGAGTTGACCGAGTGTTCGTGACAGAAAATGTCGTAGCCCAGGGGCCTCACAAGGGATTCGCCCCTTGAGATAATATACCACCTGCTGCTCTTTCCTTTTAAACAGGAAAATGTTAGCGAAACTTGGATTTACCCGAGACATCGAACCCATTTCATTACTGAACTATCAATACATTTTTTTTTGCATTTTAAAGCATATTACGAGAGTGCATTTGAGAACGAAAGATGGGAAGCAATATTTAGTGCGATTAAATCATTTTAGATTAATTAAAAAAAAATTAATTTATTACAAATTGTATCTAATGGAGAAAAAAGGTCAAAAATCGAGAGCATTATATTTTTTAACATTCACTTTATTGCTGTATTATCATTTAAAAGCAATCATTTATCGACAAATTTCGTCGATTTTAATTATATTTCAATAAACAGGAAATTTTCCAATATTAACTCTGGGGCTCGAGGCAAAAACGCGAACCTATTTATTGTGAATATCAAAAAACGTCAGTAGCAAGAACCATATAATACTCGTGAAATTTTTAATCACGCAATTTCAGTAACATTCAAATTTACAGAGCAAATTTACAAGAAGCATATGTATTGGCCGAGTATGTGTCTTGAATATTTCCTGCGATATCGCAACGTGGCGCTACCTCGTCCAACTCCATTAACTTCTCTTGAAGATTAACTGTCAATTTGTTCGATGCTCGTACACTTCGCGCTTCGAATCTCCAGTGAATCGTGAATTACGTTCTACCATATGGTTTGTCTACTAAACTCTCACCCTCTTGTACCCCTAATGTCTTTCTCTATTTCTCTCATACCATAGATTTCTTCTCTTTCACTCAATCATATTGAGAATAATCCATGGGATAATTTCATGAATATATTATTATTACGATCATCTTTATCGACGTTAACGTCAACGTCACTTTAAGAGTCTGTTTTTAAAAATAGACGATGGAAAATCTTAAAAAGCTTAAAATTTATATTCTTTAAAGAAATAAACAAATGAACATATTCTTCAAGCCTCAACTTTAATTAAAACTACGAACAAATTTTCCACCTTTGATTTTGCAAGGATGGCTGATGATTAGTTAATTACTCTTAGAATATCCAATCTATAACCAACTTCTTAATATAGGCAGCTCGTAATTAAAGCCCCATGCCTTGACGATATTCGTCTCCCTAGTTTCGATAAGCAGACGCGACAGTAGATAAGAAATTTTCTCATCGTCGGCATCAAACCCCCTCTCAGATTTTGCTTTCGCTCTATCATTGCTTTAATTACATCTACGACAAATTTAATATGTACCTCCAGGGATTCTCAGAAAGGAGTTTATTAAAAGCAAGAAGAGCTCGGTTTCAAAGAGTTGGAGCTTTTTTTTAAACTAGGAAAAAAACGCTTTCTCGTCTTATATATGAAATTCTGCATAAACGCTGATATCATAAAGCTAGACAGAGTAAAGCCCTCTTTTATAGTCTTGTCATTCATAATACGATATACCAACGAGATGCACAATAAAGGAAAAATATTTTTCTTAATCTTCCAATTTAATACTCAAGTACTGAATAAACAGTTTTTATTCTTATTAAAGGTGTTACGACGAATGTCGTTTAGACGACAAAATGCTTGCTTATTATTTAGAGCATAATAACCTTCATTAACATTAAAAGCAGAATTCCCTTTATTATCACTGGAGTTAATTGTAATGTCGTCAATTTATTAGTGTCTTTATGTCTTTTTACTTTCGCAAACAGGTTCGCGTTGTGCTCCCTTCGGATCAGAAGTTTCAGGACAGTTGGAGGTTTCATAGTCATATTTTATGCGGACTGATTCACATAGCTTTATGAACGCAGGATATGTCGCGACGCGCTTCCGGTACGAGAAGAACCGTAGCAAGAAGCAAAACCATTCCAACGGTTGAACTCATAGCTCTGCAGTTTTAGTCTTGACTAATAAACCTGTCGTTTATCATCATAATACTCCAAGAACTAAACGGTCGAACCAACGGGAAATGTAATACAATTACAACGCTTGCTCTCGGAGCAAATGCTAGATCCAGGCGTACGAGATTTAGTAGCCTCCAATTTGTTAGAGTAGTTAATGCTTATGCATTTCTGAAAGAGGAAGTTTGCTGAAATTTCTTTTTTTCATACTCTGTTGTTATTACAGTGGAATGAAAATGAATGCTGAGCTCGGATCCCATGCGTGTTTGTGGTGCTTCGAGAAGTGAAATTAGATCCTGGTTTTATGCAGATTAACAGGCTAGCATAGCAGGGAAAACCTGAAAATAATGAAAAAATCTAGGAATTATTTGTTAGCGAGTTAATAATAGTTGAAGCCAATAGAGATAAAATTTATTTTATTTGAAAAATTATTATTATTACAGGGTAAAGATTCATTTGCTGTTAATTGAGTCTTCCATCTCATTATCAATGGCTTATTTATTTTTCTTTTTCAAGTTAATTAACAGTAAGTAATCAGACAATGTAACCAACGCCAGATAAAAAATAGTTGGAAAGATAAGGAACGCTCTTCTGCTTCTGCCTCGCTTCTGGGACTAAAATCTAATCCTTGATTTAATCTTCTGAACCGAGAAATTATCTTTGGTCATCTGAGGATTTTGGAAGCGTCGAGAACACGAGGTGAAAATTAGGGTTGTTGGAATTTGAACCTCATCAGATCTGAGAGTGGTAGCTGGATAAGCCAGCTATAATATCGTCAGGATGAAGATAACGAAGTAGGATGTTTGAACAGTGAGCAGGTCTGTATTCGAAGAACAATGAGAAGGAAATGAAGGAAAGGAAAGTATAAGGTTAGCAGACGAGTCGAGGGAGGAAGTAAAGGCGACAATGCGTAAAAGGCTTCGCTCAAGGGTACGGCGTTATCACTGTGGCAAGTGGAAATCATAAATGACTGATAAAGCCAACGAGGACCATTCGCTGCCCCTTTCTTCCTCAACCCCACCTCCTACTTTCTTTATTCTACCCCTTTTTGCTTCTCTGGTCACTGACTTTAAAACCGTCTTCTTATCTGGCTTGCGATTCATCTTCTAGTCGTTACGTATTCTTCCCAGTTGGCAAAACTGCTTCCCTTTTTAGTGCAGACTCAGTGTTTGCAACTACGAATACCGTATCTTCTCAAGCGTGTTCGTCACTGTACGTACGTGTAAAGGTAAAGTGGAAACGCTATTTCACTCAGAAAAAAGATAAGACACATCGGTCGTTATCGCACGATTTCCACGGTATTGCTCTTCTTTGGTGACTTGAAGGAGACATCATTAACCACAGCTCGATATTTATGTCGAAAGTAGTTTTCAAGTACACTTGCAATGTTCAAGTTTCCAACTCTTGGATAATCTCTTGATGCTGGCTTGAAACACGAAGTTAGGACGAAATTTGAAGATATTTTTGAGAAATGAGAAAAAAGAATTTCTTTTTAATTTGGAAATCATACACTCCAAATTTTTAATTGCTCAATTCTATAAAAATGTAGAAGTTCTACAATTTCAAAATAATGTAGTAAATTTCGAAACTTTAGCGTCTTTCGAGATCAAATTTGATGATAGTCGAGTTCTTGCGACTTTCTAAGTGCTCGATATATATATTTTAGTGGGACTGGATACCTGGAAAAGGATCCTCTAGAAAGAAAGTTAGACAACTCAGGAAAACACACCTACGTTAAAGCATAGATCGTAAATCGTCCGGCGGTATCCTCATTTTCTCGTTTCGAAATTCGCTCAAGAATTCCTCTTCTTTTACCAAGATTTTACGAAATCCTCGGTTGATTTGCAAATCCTAAGTTAACTTTATCAAATAAAGAAGGTTCTGTCAAGACTATTTACCTTTTAGTGACTTATTAGATCATAAATTTACCAGGACTGGAATAATCAACTAGAATAATCAACTGTCAATTGGGGAAAGGGTCATCAATTGATACTACACTGAGAAACTCTGTGTTAGAAAAATTACTAATATCAAGTAGGGGAAAAATCCCAAAATTGAGACATTTTAATACACAAAATAATAAATTTTACTATTTAAATACGAATTTTTCCTATTTAAATGGTAAAATTTATTATTTTCTGTATTAAAATGTCTCAATTTTGGGATTTTCCCCTACTTGCTATCGATATTAGTAATTTTTCTAAAATAGAGTTTCTCAGTGTAGGAAACTTGATCAATCAATTCTTACTAGATAGAATAATCATCCATATTGGTAATAGTAGATGTGGTCATCAATTTTTACTAGCGAGTATGATCATCAACTGTCAATTGGGGAAAGGGTCATCAATTGATACTAGGAAACTTGATCAATCAATTCTTACTAGATAGAATAATCATCCATACCGATAATAGGAGATATGGTCGTCAATTTTTACTAAAGAGCATGATCATCAATTCTTAATAGCAAGAATGATAATCAACTGATACTAAGCAGAAAAAAGCCTTCTAGCTAATCTTAGAAGCATCTCATAATAAAAAATTCTCGAGGGCTTGATCATCATAAATTATTACAATAGGGCGTATATTGCTATAAAATATGCAAATTGGGTCATGGTCATCGACTATTATTAAAAGGCGTGCCCTAGAGTTCATTCTTAGAAGCTTTTGTGAGATATGTACCAGGTTATCTATTTGTTTGCTTATTTCCACAGATTTAAGTTTTTGTTGCACTGAAAAGAGTAGCACTGTCCAAGAATAGCTGTAAGTTCTAATAAAATGGTCATAAACATTAGGTTTTCCATTTACGAGCGTACAGTTCACGTGTTGGTTACGGGTGCATGAGCGTCATCAGCCACAGATCTTACCTCGGCGACCGTGTATTCTACACTATGTTTTCCTATACCCCAGCGCTTCTCATCCCTCTGGCTGCTTCTGTCGGTCTCATACGAACGTTAAGACAAAGGCTCAGTTCATGGCAAAGTTTAGCTCGTGTGGCCTTTTAGAAAGGAGGGCAGGTTACGGCCGAGCTTTTAGTACAGAATGGCACACGTTAACCCCAGTGTGGTCATATAACCAAACTTAACGTGTTCAACACTCGACAGACCTACATTCGGCATTGCGTTATATTGTCCTATATACATTCAAGATATGTATCATAAACTCAACTTCCTAACTAGCTTTCCATACTGAAAGAGAGTTGAAACAGATTTCCTGAAATAATTTAGGGCTTAATTGGCTCTTATAAACGATTCAAATATAATAACTTTGCACATTGCCGAAAAGTTTTCAATATTTCGTGTGATGATAAATATTATAAATAAATACAAAAATTGTATTGCCTTCTTCTGGGAATTTTTTTTAAGGTCAGTTCTGACCTTTCGTCGGAGGTAAAAATATTCCTTACCCATCTAAGGTTTTTATTATCTCTCCTAGGAATTTGTTGTTTTTATATCATTCCGTAAACTGATATTAGTGTGCCTTACGCTAATACTAAAGTTCAAACTTAATGTGAAATGTACATTGACATGATTTATATTTTTATACTGGAATTTTCGATCATTTACTAAATCAATAGTCATTTAATGAACTGAAGATTTTAAACACTTTCCATTTAATCTTACATTACTTCCACTCAAGGATTACTTTCAACACCTGAACATGACCGAACAAGTCCTTTCTTCTTCGACCGTTGCGCTACTGTTCTTGATGGCTTTAAAAGTAACCAGTAGCGCTGGCAAAGGAAACGAAAAAAGTTGGTCTACAAAGAAACTTTGAGTGCGCCGCCTTCCAAGAACAAATGAAAAAGTGTAAACCACCAAGTTGATATTCCATTTGCGATCAAACCGATAGTCCTCAACATTTGCTTTCCAAGATTTAAACTGTAAAGAGACTTATAGTATTAAGAATAGACGATATTAATCTCCTGTGTTTTAAATGAAAAAGCGATAAGTGCACCACTGATTCAGATTAAGAGAATACAAATAAAAACATAAAACTTTTAGCATTGCCTTTAAAGTTTTCAGGTTTCGGAAATCTGTCTGACTTTTCGAAAAGTGGATTTCATTAGCTAGAAATGTTTGAGTTTTATATTAGAGACTCTGCCTTATACGAACGAAGTTACATTCGTAAATTCAATTTAGCGATGCGCTCGGTTTATCCTTTCTTGGTTAAAGACTAACAGGATAATATAAAAATACCAGCCATGTATGTATTCTATGTACAGGATTCAATGTACCCAGTATCAGTTCGATTCTTTCCAGTTTCCTCGTCCTCTCTCAATTCCACATATTCTTTATACTGCAAATGTGTGTTCTCGATGGCATCATTGCATCGAATCCAATGTACTTCTTTCAAGTCTACTCAAATTGGAATTCGCTATGAGAAGAAAATATGAGCGACAAAATAAAATGAGATCGATTTCTCTCTGCATATATCTGCACTTAAATATGCTTGAAATAAGCTCAATTTTCAACAATTTTATCTCTTTTTTTCAAGAAAATATTGTTCAATTTTATCTTCTTTACACTGAGAAACTCTGTGTTAGAAAAATTACTAATATCGATAGCAAGTAGGGGCAAAATCCCAAATTTGAGACATTTTAATACAGAAAATAATTTTCTGTATTAAAATGTCTCAATTTTGGGATTTTGTCCCTACTTGCTATCAATATTAGTAATTTTTCTAACATAGAGTTTATCAGTGTACAATATTAGCCTGGAATTTAATTTGGTATGTGTTAATTAAAATTAGAAAAATTAGATTTTCCAATAAATTTGTCATTAGCGCGATAAAGTAATTTGTAAAAGTGTTCTGAAAATTCAGATGAAATTTTTCTCTCCGGTCAGCAGTCCAATGGAGCTTGAAATGCAACGGCATCGAACGAAGCTTTACTATATTCCACTCTATAATATATCAGGGATGTTCGGTGCAGGCAGGAGTTACCCATTTATCAGCACCTGATCGTGTATCGGTTTTCCGTGACTGTCGAAGTTACGCACACTTCGAAAAGTGAACGTAAAAATTATAGCCCTTTGACAATGATTAGAAAATAGGGAAGCCATCTAAAATTTCCACATACATATGCAATGTCATTTCAAAGTTTAAACTTCCAAGTTCATATATAAGTTTATTTTTGGAGAAAAGGAGAATTCCATTGAGTAATTATAAAAAATGCTCACACGAAAAAAATATCTTCTTAAAACAGTATTTTTAATTATCAGAGAACTCATTCAGAGTTTTCATTTAATAATATACTCTTGTTCCGGCTTTATAATTTAGAAAAGGTATGAAATCTAAAAATGTATAAAATGTGTACTCCCGACGTTTGTGAAACCTTTCTAGTCAGTATGAATAAAGTACAGAATTGTAATTAGTAAGAAAAGTAAAAAGTAGGTCATTCCTGGTACCAAGTGTAACAAACACTTCCCATTTTTCAAAAACGGTGAAGTGACCCTTATAATTTCAGAAATTGCTCGCTTTTTTAGATTTTCCTTACTTCTCATTCTTCCTTCTCGAATTCCTTGATTACATTATAGTTAAAACACTATTTTCGCGAGGTTTTCGAATAATGCATATATTCTCTACATGCAGATCGACTCTATGGTGTTAACACCTGACCTAAATAAACCACCATTCATAATCGCGCACATCCCACCATACTGCATACCACAGCACAACTACCTTTAACCGCATCAGTAAATTACGTTACAGGCAATACAATTTTACGATATCGTGAAGCAGTGGTGAACCGCTCTATAGCTTATATACAAACAGAAATGCAAGTCACAATGAGTGACAAATTTGCAACAATGGGAAAGAAACAGTAAACACAGTCAACTATTTCGCTGAACTCGTTGATAATTATGTGCTGTGCATTCTTATCTTCTATTTTCGAAATTCTGTGCACCCAAAAAACAGTTTCTTCGAATCAAAGAAACTTTATTTGAATCAAAGAAATCATAGTATTGATATACGGTCAAAGAAACTTCGTTTGAATCAAACAAAACTATTTTAAAAGAAAAAAAGTTTTCTTTAATATAAGGAAATTTTAAATTTGAGTTATTAAAATAAAAGTTTTGATTTAAAACAAGGTTTTTTCTGAGTGTATTCATAAAGTTTAACACAGAATTCACACTATTTCGTCATATCGAGTACTTGTCAATTTTAACGCTCTGGATAAAAATATTTAAAAATGGACCATCTGCCCTTCAAATTCGCGTTTTTGCAAAGTAATCATCAATTTTGACAGGATCGCGGTTTTTTGTCACTCTATGCCCATTAAAATATAGTAAAACCTTGTTTTTGACCTGTTTTGAAGTATTTTTGTAAATAAGAAGAAACACTCTTAAGGAAATGAACGTAGATTTCCCAAGAAATCATATGGAAAGAAAACTACTGTGGATAAAAAGCCGGAAATTCTAAAATGCCGGAAATGACGATCCTCTTATTCAAAGTAGAGAAAAGATGTCCCACATCGATTTAAGGAGTAAAACTCCACCTCTTGAATTTTTTTTTTGTCTTGGTAAAGGATTGTTCATCGAAGCAAGGGATCGTCGCAACGGCGTTGATCGATGTGCTTGCCAGCTTATACAGAGGAGGACTTTCGGTACAATGAGGAATGGACTTTGGAGAAATTTATTTGCAATGCCGAAAAAGGGCAACGACGACGCAAGCTATTTATGGCCAGCAAACCGCGGCTGATTCCACGTCCTTTTGTGAGGCCAAGAGTGATGCGGCTGACCTGGCCCTTGTAGCTCGAAAGAGCACTTTGAAGGGGCTCATATAGACTATCCAGTATCGCATCTGCTTGCTGCCGAGAGGTCAGTCGAGGTAGATCGATGGGAATATTTTCCGGGTTGCCTCTTCGCTTATAGGATTGACCAAAATAACCGAGAGCCTCACTACGCTGTGCTTTTGTAAAATAGACGATATGACGGATAGGCTGGTAGCCTCCAGTGCCTCCACTCTTCAGTCTCAACTTTATTTCTTGGAGGAGTGCTTTTGCATGTATACTTCAATTTGCTTCTTCAAGGATCAAGGCTTCAGATTTCCTTTTCACGATATCAAAGACAACCAATTGACGGGGAAGAGGAGAAAGTACAATAAATTACAATAAAATGTTTTTTGTCTTCTGACTTGTTCGCAAAAAAGAACCTTCATGCCTACAAGTTATATTTCTTCCTGGGAATAGATTTCGCTTTCGTCTAAATAAAGAGAACCAATTGACCTCGAAACGAATGACCGAATCTGTAATCAATTTCCTCCGTAAATAACTTTGAGTTGACTTAACGCAACGGAAAATAATAAAAATAGTTATCCTATTATTTTTGTGAACTTTCTGCATTTGCTTTACTTTATTCTTTCGAGATGAATTTACTTTCATCTATTTCGAGTTTGAGAAATATCTTTTTATATTTATTTTAAATCTCCACAAGTAAGATCTTATTTATTTTATCTTAAAATTGTCTTGAAATATTACTTCATTCCTGGGTAAAACATTGGAAAGTTAGGAAAAGAAGGATGCTTATTAGATTTTGTAAACACGCTTTGTGCATTTGATATTTATTATCCTGTCTGAGTTGAATTTACTTTGATGTATTGAAAGTTTAGTCATTCATCATTTATAATTTACTGTCATGTCTTACTGAAGAATAATGTTGAAATTGTGATTTTCCAAAAACTATCAGATCAACCTTGGTGACAATAAATTCCATACTGTATGCTTGTGTGGTTCGTGCTTTGTGATTTCAAACCTTCTCAGAAGAGTGTTTCTCGCCTTAATTTCCTGTTTGACGTGCGGAAAAGAGGGGAAACTAGAGAATAATATATTATTCTTGGATCCCTACAACAATTCAGAAACCATTTATTTAGTTAGAGCTTGAATAATATGACCTTAATAATATCATTTCTATGTATTAAAAATTCTCGTTAATAACGATGACTCACTATCGGAAATTATAATGTTTCAGAACCGATGACCGAAATTCTGGGAGGACCTGATCTTTATATTGATCGTGGGAGCACGATCAATCTTACATGCATCGTTCTTCAAAGTCCGGAGCCACCGGCGTACATCTTTTGGAATCACAACGATGCGGTGAGTTCTCCATTAATTTTCCTATCGGATCAACTTTGACAATATGTTTTTGGAACAAATAGGAACATAATGGTTTCCAACGTCTTTTGTGTTCAGCAACTTGCTAAATATATTCGAAAAATGAATTCTGAAATGAATTCTGACAAGAAAGCTTATATTGAAAGCTTTCTTTTTCTCTTTTCGTCCCCTTTTAATTTCACAACCCGGGCGTGCATCTATTACAAGAGAAACAAGAGTGGAGTAGAGAAATTTATTACAATCTTATATCACGCTTTTCTTTCCCTTCCATAGTTCAGTTGAAACATTTCGAGTCTCCTTAGAATTTCTGGGATCACAGCATTATATACATTGCACACCGTAGATCATAAAGTAATGTGAAATATTTCTCTAACATAGATCTTTGGAATCGGAGAAGTGCGTGACAGAAAACCGTTGAATACTTGAAAGTTCAGAAAGATCTTATGACCTTTCTGAAAAGCAAGGAAGTCGAACAAATCTGATAGTAAAAGCCGGCCAGTTTAACTGCCTACTGCCACACAAGAATGCCACGCAGTTCTAAATGTTTCCACTCAGGAATTACGGTTTGACCTCTGCAGACTGAACGAAACTAGGTCTAAACGAATTTTACATTTACACTGACATGACGGTTGAAAAATAAAACATTCATTAAATATGCCTTTTCAATTTTAATGGATTCTAATTCAGGATTCTTAAATTTATTCCATGACCTGGCTCTTTCGAAATCGAGCCAAGGATAGAAAAACATTTTCTATAGCCTTAAAAAACTAGATTTCTTCCATTTTCTGTTAGAGGATTTGGGATTTAGATTGTAAATTGCCACCCGAAATAAATAAAAGCCATCTGCTTCATTCGCAGTATTTAAAATGAAGTATCGTCGCCTTGTGAGATCGTGGCAGCTTTAATTTCGCGTAAATGATTCCTTGAGTGTTTTATGAGGTGGAATATTAATGTTTAATTTGAAATTCCATAATACCTCCTGTTAGCAAAGCTTCGGACTTAAACTTTGCAGTGTAATCCGTTTAATATATTTTAATAATATACTCCAAGCGCCATAAACTCAAGAAGTGGCGAAATTGGTAATAATACTCCCTCGGCTCCATTAAACACATTAAGCGTGACCAAGAGCTTTAGAAACCTGTACGTTTTCGGCATAAATGTACAACATTATGCCTCCTTTCATACAGACACATACTGAAAGGTCTTCCTTAAACCTAATTTTATAATCATCTCAAATTATACAACATATCATTTCGAGTTAAAGAAATACTATCGAAAACTATGAATACATTTTTTAATTCAAGCTCAGAGGATTTATTTTTGATTTATTATGGTGAAATTATAAATTAATTGGGATGCATTTTTGCCGAGAGAACTAAAATGGCTCGAAATTTAAATATGATGAATTGTAATACTTCATTTGCATTTTAAATAAAACCAATAGTTCTATATTCTGTGTATAATATTCTCAAGCAGAGAGTAGGCTCTTAGCTATACACTTTAGTTCTTAGGAGACACACTTGGTATGCACGACTAATACACCAGAAGCGAATCTAAAATTCCGATATGAATATGCCAGTAAGGGGTGCAGTAAATTTCAAAGATTAACGATTTCAGCCAACATCGTGAAAATTGATCTCTAGAATCGAAGCCTATCCTTAGGGAGATTTCATATATGAAAATGTAATATTGCTCGACTTTAAAGCCTAGAGCGTAGTATAAAATGCATAATCTCGCTGGAACTAGAAAATAGGAAAGACACTTGACAATAAAGTTGAAAAAAAAGATCCAGGACTGATGAACATGATACTTCAGAAAAAGTAAAATTTAAAACCAAGTTGCGTTCAGAATTTTTTAATGAAAAACTATTTATATTTGTCGTAAAAATGAGTTTCATCCTACCAGGTCGACTCAATTTAATTCAATTTTCCGGGTAACTACTTGGAATCCAATTATTTTGTAACTATAACAAAAATAGTTTAATTCAAAATTGAATCATGTTTCATAATTCTTAAAGAAAATATTTACTATGACACGGAGGGATAGTGTATAAAATATTCAAACCTTGATACCCTCCTGAGTCACCTTTATAGTACATAAAAGTTCACCCCTGAAATGAGAAAGCATTATTTATTGAGTTCCAAATATAAAATTCGGTTCAAGAAAAAAATCTAATTCAAGACATAATAGAAAAAAATGTATTTGGAAAATTTGTCTGATGTTGACGAAAATATCAAGAATTTTAGTAAGTGACGGCAAGAATTTCTTACAATTTTTCATTGAAAATGGAGAGAAGTTACAATTGAAGTAAAATAATCCCTGGGAAAAAGATAAAAGGATTATTAGCTTTGTACACAAAGTAAGTAATAATTCACACGACACTAAAACGCAAACTGGACGACTTGGGTAGGAGGCAAGACCGATAAGGAGCCAACCAGTATCCTTCCTGAGGGAATACCGCGAAATTGCTATTCCCTAAGATATAAAGTTTATCGATCAGCCAGGAGAAACACTTTCTTCTCTCAAAGTTTCGAACGCTCCGAGCGATAGCCATCGTTTTAGTAAAGTTTCTTGCTTTACTTTATACCGCCATGCACTTTCGGTGAAAGTGTATGGCACAATTTTAAGACTCGCCTAGTACCATAAAAAATAATGCACTGGTTCCCAGAAACAGAGTTACTTCAAGAATTTACATTTAAATGGCTTCGCGCATACGAAATCGCAATGCCTTTGAGATTTATTTCAATCTTACCGTCCAACATTGTGGGATAATAGAACTATTTTTTCTAGGCTGAGCTTTCATTTAAAGCGATTCTATTTTTTATCATTATAATAATACACTGAGAAACTCTATGTTAGAAAAATTACTAATATCGATAGCAAGTAGGGGCAAAATCCCAAAATTGAGACATTTTAATACAGAAAATAATAAATTTTACTATTAAAATGTCTCAATTTTGGGATTTTGCCCCTACTTGCTGTCGATATTAGTAATTTTTCTAACATAGAGTTTCTCAGTGTAATAATAGAGAAATGCTTGATAGATTTCAGTGAATGCAAAATTCGATAAATTATACAGATGATTATAAAAATAATCCTCTCTGACGACATTTGTAACCATTCTGAACTATTGACATTTTGATTTATTCTTATTATATATGTCCGGAGTGATTTATTTCAAATCTTGAGAAAAGTTCAATTAGTGGAATTTTGATTGAAACAATTTCCTGTCTTATATATGCTATAATTTTGGCTGATTGCCAGAGAAGGGTATTTCTACTCTGCCAAATTGGTCTGTACCGAATTATATCTGCAAAAATAGGTGCACATTTCTCTGATTTGTGAAAGCCATTTATTTGCGATAATAAACTTAATCCCCGTGATGCTAGCTAGCTTCGTCGACTAATATGATACAATTCTCACTGATTTATCCATGGGAAGCTCTAATTAACTGTATTAGTTTTAATTAAATGAAACGAGCTTTATTAATGCAGTAAAATACACAAGTTTACTTTTTTTAATTGTTTAATAATAATTTAATCAGTTTAATCATTATTTCAATATTAAAAGCATCGTTAATAAAAATAAGTAAATGCCAGCTTTTTAAGTCAATTCAAAGTATCGACATTTTTATTTATCTTAACTCATTCGCAATTTAATGGCTTTCATCACATTTTTCCCTCACAGTTTTTCCAAACTTCTTTTCATATTTATTCCAATATTTCCCAAATCAAAAATTTATATTTGACCTAGTTATACAAGTTATTTTTATATACATATCAGATACATATTATGAGTTATAAAGTTACGTAACATTGTTAGACCGATCCTTTTTTAATGATGAAAGAATTACACTGGGGAAATTTAGATACAATCTTCCCGGAAGAAGCTTAAGTAATAAAAGTAAAAAAAAATGTTATTAGTTTCATATGTAGACTCAACTTATATATCTAGTAAAATATTTATGACTCTACTTTATATTTTGGTCGTGACTACGCATCCCAGAATTTTCTTACGAGTTGATGAATTTTCTCAGTATGAATAAAGACTATCTTATATTTTATACCGCTTTTTAAAAAATCGGAATTTTTTATTAAATCAAATTTTCAATCATATTTTTACAATTATAATTGTTTCTTTTCCTATTGATTTATAAAATATTGTACAGAAAAAGATACAATTTTTACAGTCTTAAAATTGTAAGGTTTC
Organism: Synergus umbraculus; assembly: GCA_900474325.1. Classification (NCBI taxonomy): domain Eukaryota; kingdom Metazoa; phylum Arthropoda; class Insecta; order Hymenoptera; family Cynipidae; genus Synergus; species Synergus umbraculus. The sequence goes on from UCOK01006766.1 coordinate 18,942, forward strand.
TTTTTATTGTAAAACAAATTTTCTGTTTGAAAGAATCACTTGAAAAATTCTGTTTGAAATAAAAAGTTTCTTAAGAAAATTTCTTCGGCTTTCCTTGATTCAAAGCGCTTTTTGATTTTCCGTTGCCCTTTTCTCCGTTTTAAGCTTCAATTCGTATTAACGGTGAGCAAAGCAATTACTGCTTAAAAGGAACGATCTTATCGCAAAATAGCATTTGTTCGCTCTACTCCTTAATCGTTATCCGCCCTTAGCACGCTTCTGAGCTTTGGTGCAACCCTTGCATATGTATATTTCTGAAGTTATCGATATATTCCTTAACACGAACCTCTTTCTACTCTCAAAAAACTTTGTCCATAAAAAAAAAAAAAAAAAATTAATTTCGAAGAAACGTCTTCTAGTAGTCTTTAATAATGCATTCAATGTCTTCTTATATCTAAGAATTTTCACTAAACAAGTCTTAAATATAAAAGAACTTTCAGGAAAGTTCTCTCAAGTATTCCTGAGTAAATTCAATGATATTTGTCTACTCTTCACGAGGTTTCTCTCCTCTTCTTACATTTTTATTATTAACATTTCATTTTCCGCTATCTACTATTCGACTGCAATATTTTTCTGTTACATGAAGATTGAAAACGGTAGGCAAACATTATTTTTTTTTGTTTATATCGAGAGCGAAGTGTATGTTCGTGTTCGGAGAAAAGGGCAAACGTTCTCCACAATATCTTCTCAATTTTAGAGGGTAGTACTCTCAGTTTGCCAAAGCGACAAAAGATATGAATTACGATTCTTTTACGATGAAGAAAATGGAAAAGAAAGCTCTGATAGACGAAATCCCTGCGGGCTAAAAACGCATTCAATTTATAAGATAAATACGTGAAGATTTATGAACATCATGTACTTAGTTCATTTTCCTCTTCGCTGAAAATATCCGCAGCCAGCAATCTTGTGTAAACAACTTTCCAAACTCATGTAATCTTTATTCAGTCGACTTGCATACAAATGAAAAACCTTTTTAATATGAACGTACCTTGCTTCTTTACCCCGATTATACCTGTTCAAACAGATTAATATTATTTTGTGGATTTTAAACACTCTTGATTACCTATACAATGTTGAGAGTAAACTTAACAAGAAGCAGGGAAGTTAATAGAATTGAGATTATCCTCAGTTTATATGTAAATAAAATACAAACAAATCATCACCATCATTATTTTATACATCAACTCAAATTTTTGCATTATTCCTTATTTTTCATTTAAATATGCGACTGTGTAAAATCTCGAGAACTCTGGCAAAAAATGAGCTTTATTTATAATTCTCCACCATGTTTTTTTATAGATTCAGCGAAATTTGTTGGCGCGTAAAAGCTGCCACTCATATTATGATTAAAACGAAGGGATTTGAAATTCGTAATTGCTCTTTAAAGTTGCGCGCGATTCTTTGTTAACTCGGAAGCGAGCCAAAGTGATTAAATGTAATTGCCGAGCTTGCAAATTAAGTAGAATAAAGTTTGTCACGCTGCGACACGATATCGTATTACAAAAAATACAATCGTAAAAATTCACATGAAAATCGCGTGAGAGCGAGTGAAAAGTTTGTTCTTTCTTTATTTACCAACCCTCGACAAAAGGTGTACGGTAACGTATGGACTTTAAGCTTAAAGTGAAATCTGTAATTTACGTAGCGAAACGAAAACCACGAGTCGCATCGCGGGAAAAGTAAGGAACGTTCAAGTGAAAAGTTTGGAAAAGCTTTTCAGCTTCACGTTTAGGAATGAATTTAGCAAGCCAAATGAGCACCCTCGGTTGGAGATGAAAAGAACATACATGCCAAGGTGGATGAAAATGGATAAAGGAACTAGGAAACAGAAAAGAAAACTTAAACAATGACTGAACTCTGCTATGCAATCAATATATTGCATTATTATTGCAGTTATCGAAGTTAAGCACACAGCAAAGAAAATAGAATAGAATTCGTTATTTTAAACTTGTGCGCTATGTTTGTATATAAAGATTCAAAATTGAAACGTCTTCTCAAATTTATACAAATTGATACACTGCTCGACTGCGTCTTGTCACAAAACGGGATTCTCGGTGTTTTTTAGTCTTTTCTGTTCAGTTCGTAGCAATACTTTATTTTTTGCAACCACTTTATTCGACTGTCTCGAATCGAGACTGTCGCACTAGATAGGATGTATTTGTCAGCTTTAAAACTGTCTTCACTCTCAAACCAATATCAATATTGATTATACTAATGCAAACTTTCATAAAATAAAATATAGTGTGCATAGCATACTTATTAATTTTCCTATGTACACTGAGAAACTCTCTATTAGAAAAATTACTAATATCGATAGCAAGTAGGGGCAAAAATCCCAAAATTGAGACATTTTAATATAGAAAATAATAAATTTTACTATTTAAAAAGTAAAATTTATTATTTTCTGTATTAAAATGTCTCAATTTTGGGATTTTGCCCCTATTTTCTATCGATATTAGTAATTTTTCTAACATAGAGTTTCTCAGTGTATTAATCTAATACATAAAAGAAGTATTAACATTTCATCAGTAAAGACAAAAAGATTGGGTCATATTTTATGAAATTACGAGAGTAACGTTTCATAAGGCTCTTACAGATTTAATAAACTCTTGAAGCATAAACTTAAAACAGAATACAGAAAGCTGACCAGTATTATATGTAAGGAAGACGCTTGACGTGAATAAGAACGTAAAGGGTAAAAATAGTAGTGGTAGAGGGATCTGGTGTGGTCAAAAGGAAATATGAAAGTGAGAGAGTGAAAGAGTGAAAGAGTGAAAGAAAGGTAGTCTTTGTACTTTGAAACAGATTTTAGCATGTCCACATTATAAATATAGTATATAAT
>UCOK01006767.1:0-43451 GCA_900474325.1 Synergus umbraculus
TATATATATATATATATTTATTTATTAATAAATTATTAAATATAAAATACTAATTTATAGCATTTTTTTATTCATTTAGTTTTTATTTATTAATATATTATTTTATTATATTATACTTTCCCCCTACCCCCTAATGAATAATTTATATATTATAATTATTTTTTTTTTGAAAATCCAATAACATTCATATTTATTTAATATAAATTTTACATATAATATTTATATTAAATCGAAATAATTTTTGTTTATTCAAAATTTAGCTAAATATATTTAATTTCTGATAAAACTTTTCGGTATTTAAATATTTACCAAAATACTAATTTATTTGAATTAATTAATTTTCTATTTATTAATATATTATTTTACTATATTATACTGTACAGTATTTCTCAATATAAGAGAAATACTACTTCTGCACAGTAATTTTTACTGATATTGTGTTGCCCAAGTACTATAACTATATTAGTATATTAGTGTTGGGTAAGTTACTATATTTAGAGTATTTACACACATTTACGTTATTTTACAGTAAAAAGTATCTAATTACAGTTACAATCAGTTAGAGTTCCAGTAAATACGTAGTTGCAGTTACAATTTTATTAAAGAAAGGAACTTAAATTCCTTTAAAGTTTCTTCAAATTGTACTCTTTAATTAAAAGAATTTTAAGACAGATAAACATCAGTTAAAATAAAAATTTCCTTATTATATATGTTTTGGTAAATGTACAATAAATTCTTTTGTTCGTCCATTGTGTGTGATTTAAAAAATTTTGTTTATAGCATAACAGTTATTGTTATAAGGTTCAACAACAACAAATACAAGGTATAATTCAAAAATAACAATAAAAGTCAATTTACAGTTTCTTAATTAAATAATTAATGTTAGAGCTTCTAACTTTCTATAACAGGGATGTTAGCCTTATTTTATTTAAGTACTATTATTAAACAATATTAAAATATCCTTATAAACGTGCAAGTAAATATTTACCAAAAGTAAAGGAGAATAACGTTGCTATCAAATGGTTGTGTCCTTTATTAAAAAGGTCAATAATTCCAAATACGATGAACAATCCCAGTATAAATACTGTAAAATGTCTTTTGAGCCAATAATGTATCCGGTCGATAAGTTTCATTTTATATTCCATAATTTATTATTCAAAGAATTGGACTTTTAAATCCTGGGATACAAGTCCGAGTCTGATCGGAACGAAAATTGAAGGACTACTAAACCGGTTCGAAACAAGCGTACTTCTAAAATCTTCCTCAGGTCAAAGAATGTCTTTGGTCAGGTAGATGAAAACTGAGGAGAAAAATTTAGGATTGGTGCGGCGTCATGTAATCTCCCTCTCCTTTAGATCAGTAACAGCTCTTCATTTGAATTGCTAAAAGAAAGAGACAAATCATGTACATACCATCAAAAATGTAGAGCAGACTTTTATAGGCTGCTATGATAAAATTTATAGAAAATCCTAGAAACGTCTTGAAATTCTTTAAAATTTCACAAAAACCGTTAAAATCTCTTAAAATTTCTTAAAATTCTAACATTTTACTTTAAATTATTTACAGTAGAACCTCACTTATCAGAATCCGCTTTATCCTAGTTCGCAATTTTCCGAAGTTGAAATAAAAATAGTTAATCCTAAACTTTTATCCAATCGAAAAAATGTTTTCCTGTAAAATTCTATCTAATAGGACTACACTTTTTTCAAGCTTGAATGTGATCAGACAAAGTCATAGTTCAGACTGGGTACACATGAGAAGAAATGCCCCATATATGTATAAAATAATAAGTATAAAGAAAAAATTTAATCTGTTAGAAAAATCTACCAAAAAGCTTTGAATAATTTTTTCGCAGGACTCGTAGTGCATTTTACACATTGAAAATACTTATATTCATTATTATAGAAAAAGGTATTCCATTTTTATTAGGTAGAAATATCTCGAAATAAGTGTTTTGGACAATTGAAATTATTATACTTAATTAGAAGAAATACTAATTTATAGAATGTTAAATATATTTTACAAATTTTTAACTTTCTTTACAATACATTGGAATATATTATACATATTTAACATTATGATTTTGATGGATCACATTGCTTTAACGATTTCTGTTAAAAAAAAAAGATAGTCCTTTTAAATTCACTATCGTCTTAACCTTAGCATTGGGCATTAGTCGTAATCAATACAGAGATCGAAAGAAAACGAAAAATTTAGTTAGAACTGTATATTTATTTAAATAAACCTTGACTAGAGATTCTTAATAAAAAATGAACAGATCATTCAAAATCATAATGCTTTGGATCCTCCTGAACGTCGCTTAATTATTAATTAACAAGAATGTTATAGCAAAAACATTCAATGTGTTGTCTTCGAATATTTTTTCAGTGCTCGTATTTACAAAAAAAAAACGCAAAAAAAATTCTACACTAATCTTATAAAATTCTAAATTAATATGTGGAATACAATTTGTAAATTGAATTTGAATAAAAATGCATTATATGACAAGTTCTGTGAAATTCAAATATTTACATTAAAAAATGTGTTTCAAAAATAATTGATCTTGAAGTTTTTATAGAATTATTAGTGTTGTCAAATAAATACGAGTTGTAGTGTATTTTTATAACTGAGCGATTAACTCTTTCAAGGTGAAGTTTCGAAAATTCACTTGCAATTAGACGTTACGACTTTCTATCGGAAATGCACTCGTAATCACAAACATTCTCCTAACGTTGAATTTTAAACTCAAAATATTACGATTCATTCATTCCACTTCAAATATCATTCACATTAGTTTATTTAAAAAATGTGCAACCCGGTGTAACTAAATTTACTTTGCAACATCATCACGCTGGACTTTGATTTGTCGATTTTCGAAGACACTAAAAGAAGGATCACCATCTGTTGCCATTTTACCCAGCCAGGAAAATATAATCACGACAAAGATAAAAGCAACAAAACCAAAAACGGCTAGCAAGACATATCGCTTGTACAAAAATCCGGGTGAGTTTCTCCGACGGGCTGTCGGTCTAGCAATCAATTTCCACCATCGTAAAAACCAGTCGATTGCAGATTTCCGTTGATACTTATTTTCATCATGATCGAAAGACACATCTTTTGGATCATCGTAAGCTTCAAAGACTTTCCTCGGAGTTTGATTGCTGAGTGTGGCATCGATATTTACTACTGAGTAAGGCGGACCCACCTTCTGATTACTTGGATGGACGTTGTTTAAATTGGAATTTGCAGAATTATGTGTACTGTTTGTTCTGGATATTGTTGAGGACGAAGGAGATGCGGGTGGAATTGTGGGTGTGTGATTTTGGAAAGCTGCGTTGTTCTCTGCCGACGTAATCTCATGATTTTGCACTGGTCTCTGTTCTCTTTCTTCACTCAACTGAAAACAAATTTGAACAACTCTTTTTACAATTATAAGAGCATGAAAAATATATTCAGAATCAATTCTTAATCCGTTATATATACATAATATGTAGATAATAGAAAAATAAATCCTTACCAAGGGTAGTCCAAGTCCAGCTCTGGCCCAGTTGACACCAGCTAATTTTTCTCGAAGAACATCAGCTACTGGAGACACCAGATTTGCTTGTGGGAAAATTCGTGAATGGCACGATGGACACGTGTAGCCAGCAGGTGCCGTCGTAGCTGGTAAATTTCTAGCATACTTATCTATGCAAGCCCAATGATACACGTGATAGCAGATTAATCTTATACAGTCTCCATCACTCAAGTTTTCTGAACATAACCCACAAATAGGATTCCAATCGCTGTCTTGTAGCCACTGAAGATACGATTGCACTACACACTGTAAATAAAGGTACCCAGGTATAATAAATTCAATCAGAAATTAAATCACTCATTTTAACATTCATTTTACTTAATTAAGTACATACTACAGATATACATAACTAGAGTGTCATCTGCGAGTATGTATTTAAATATACGCTAAACCTATATAAAGTAAATCTGTCTTTTAAAGTTGAACAATTATTTTGGAAAGAAAATTAAAAAAAACTTACAAAATTAGTTGTGAATTCGATCTCAGGTGTTTTCCTTCGCTTGCATTTCTATTTTTATAATTCAGTAAACTGAACCTAAAACTTTTAGGATCTGTTTATTGTTTGTTTTTACAGTTGGAATTTCTGAGCGACTTCATCTGCATTCATTACACAACACGATTCAACGAAAATGAAGAGATCTTTTCATTTAAAAACGAAAGCCGTGGAGTACATATAGACATAAGGAGACCAAAGTCTCCTCTATGATTGTCATTTTCAAATGGGCGGCCATTTATGTACATATTAGGGTGATTTTTTTAGTTTTTCTTCGATTCTTCTTTTATTTTGTTATAATGACCAAAAAAATGATCTCTACCAAATTTTAGCGAAATCGGTTAATATTAACATTTGCCTCAAAGTACTCAAAGTTTCTCATGCAATTAACATGGGGAAAAGTACCATCGAACTTCAAATGCAGGTATTTTTTTTTATATTTCACCGAAATCCTTTGGCTCTTTGCAATTTTGATCTCTAGAATGTATTAAAAAAAGACATCGAAACGAAATATAAAAAAAAATACCTGCATTTAAAGTTGGACCGTACTTTTCCCCATGTTAATTACATAAGAAACTTTGAGTGCTTTGAGACAAATGTTAATATTAACCGATTTTGCTAAAATTTGGTGATCATTTTTTTGGTCATTATAACAAAATAGGGGGGTGAGCACAAGAAGAATCGAAAATCGAAAAATAAAGACCACCCTAGTAAGACTCACAAGAGCCATGACTAATTGAGTAACCGAAATGTTCGACCCCTTCCCGATGAGATAGAAGGTTTTTTTTTTGCAATCGACGAAGTTCTGAATATTTTTACATAAAAATTGCAAGATTTGAATGAGATTTAAAAATAATATCTAACGACAATCTTCAGCGCTTTTTTGCGCTTGAAATGAGAATCTGTTCCTTAAGGTCGATAAAACCGTAAGTAAATTAGTTTTCATCTTCATTTGAAGCTAAAGTAATTTAAATAAAAGTGTGATTAGAATGTGTGCTCACTGCTCACAATGGCACTCCTAGTTTTTATAACAAATGGGAAAAATTTAAAAGAGCATATCATCTTCAAAACAGTTTGAAGCTTAACTCCTTCAATTTTCATGTACATACATCAGCCTTAATTTTTACTTGATTCATTTGCAAACTCGAATCTTTTCTATTTAAACTATTGCTAGTAATAATATTGGGGAGAATTTTAAATTCAAACCACACCTATACCGCCTATACCTAATGTTTTCCTATTTAAAATCTTTTAGTTCAATCCAGAAAGAATCGCGATCATTTCCTAGTGGGGTACTGTAGACATATGGACATTTGTGAAAAAAAAATAAATAATATGACAAATCACCAAATTGTTCATTTTGGAAAAGAAAATTGCTAATGTGCCGGTATCCGAGATGTTCTAATGCAAAGAATGACAGGTCACCTATTTTTATTTTACCTTGTAAGTACTTAAAAGACAACCACTTACTTTAAATAGACAAATAAAATGAACTATTTTCTGTACCTTCGGATGATTCGTAACCATGCAATTTTCGCAGACATTAACTCTGTGCTCGAAACAAAATTGGTTAGTAACTCTTCTCCACGGGCACTTGCACAGCCCCATTGTGCTTTAAACCAGTATCACTTGATTTAGAAAGAAAACACAATTAGGGATTAAAGTAAAGAGTAAATTTAGGTCTTTCTCTTATTCCTCTTTTATATGACTGCTCGGAACTCGGCAAAAAATATACGACAATAACCTGTTTGTCAGTGTGTTCACCAATTTTCCTAAACAATCTGGCCACGTCGTCGAGACGTCATAATAGCATCGTAGGTGGCTCGGTCCACGCCGCCACGGCTGCCGGCTCCCGGCTCTTCCATGATCCAACAACTTTTATGGTGTGGTCAGATTTTGTGCTCCTCTATTCTCGAGAATTTCGAGTTCGTTTCAACAATTTTCGTATACGAATATACTGTTTGTCTTTTTCTAATCACATGAGTAAAATAGAACTACAATAAAGATAGAAGGATAGAACTAAGATAGATCTCGAGTAAGATAAACATGTTAACTCAACCCTGGTTTTCCATAAGATTCTAATGTAAACCAGGGTTGGGTTGACATGTTTAATGTCTTATGGAAACCCAACCCTGGTTTACATTAGAATCTTGTGGAAACCAGGGTTGAGAATTTGAAATGACATGTTTGCTAAGAAAGGTATATATATGTAGTATTAAACGGTATTAATGTAGGGCACTAATCCATATACAAACTATGTTTAGGACGTTTAGGAGTAGATAGAAGCATGGCCGCAATTTGTCGTACAATCGCGGCCTTCGGCAAAAACATTGTTTTTGCCGAAAGTAGAAGAAATTTATCGCTATCAGCAACAGCAAGAGTGAAACAAAGTAAGTACAGACATTCAGTGATCAATTTTTAAAGTTCACTAAAAGTTTCAATTATATATTGTATGTTTATTGACAGGGGCTCTATTCTCTAGTTCGTTCGAACAATTTTCGTGTACGAATGTACTAATTTTTCTTTTTTTAATCACGTGAGTAAAACTAAAGTAGAAGCACTAATTCTTATATGAAAATTGTTCGAATAAGCTCGAGAATACAGCCCCAGTGTCGTAACATATCAACCCTGACTATCTATAGAATATTTATGGAAACACTTTACGTTTGGAGCAACTGATAAAAAGTTGAACTCAGGTCGAAAAAATATAACACTGCAGAATAATAATAATGTAAAATTAAATCAATATGTCAATAATCGATCAATAATATAATATCTTAATTTACAGTTCTTGAAACAAAAGAAGGAAATGTTCTTACAATTGAAGGAAAAATTTTACCCGATGACGAGAAATTTACCTTTAAGGCCGAGAGGAATGGAGCCTGTCCAATTTGCTCAATTGGTCTCGATGTCAAACACACGGTAAAATTATTTCTTAACCATATTCTGTTTCTAATTTTTGGCATAATATTCGTAAAATTATTTGTAATTTTGAACAGTTCATGCACTGAAAAAAATATTCTCGGATCCAAAGAAATGTAGCCAAAGAAATACATTAGTAAATAAATACTTCCGGTAAAAATTTTTTACCAGAAGCCAATATGTGGGTGGTCCAGAAATTTTTGAAAAAATGGGTAGATTACCATCAATTTGGGAAGTTCCTAGAGAAAAAAATCTCTCCAGAGGTTCTCCTTTTGCAGACAATTTGTAGCCATGAATTCTATAGATTGTTTATTTATTATTGTAGGATGTGCTGATTTTAAAACAATTTATGCGATCGGACGGCTGCATGTTGCCACAAAGAATCACTGGATTGTGCAAAGTTCAACAGAGAAGAATTGGCAATATGGTTTCTATGGCTCAAAAAGCAGGTCAGAACATACTTATGCTTATTTGTAAACGTTCGTATGCAAAATGCCCTTATAACGAGTTCTAGTTTAGGATCTTTAGGTCCCCTTGAGGAGCCTTTTTAAATGGGCGAACAAATTTAAAATTAGTATTTTATTTAGACTTTTTTCTTTAGATGTTTGTTTGACTTTGAGATCAAGGTCGGCGGAATCTAATTGCATATTAAAATTGATATCTATTTCTTTATATTTCAGGTTTGATGCCTAACTTGACTCCAGCAATTAGAAAGAAAGAACCATCTGAAAGAGATAAATGGAAGGCATTCAATACATATTACGACGAAAAAACAATAAGGATAAGATATAAAATATAAGTAAACTAATGTACAAAAGTCTATGAGCTTAATTATAATACCCAAATGGAATAAATTCTTATCTGTTACTTTATGTGAGTAATCTTTATTTGTTATTATGACCTAAAAAAATCATAAGTGCAAGTCAGATGACAATTTTTTTAATTTAATAGTTTTAAATGTAAGGTTAACAAAATTGGATAAAGGTAAAACAGGTGCACTACCGTCGGAAATTATCAGTATCAAATGAAATACCCCAATTTATTGTTAGAGAGGATTTTTTATTTTGTTCCATTGCATATTCACAATTTTTTTTCTGATTTTTCAACTAATGAAAATGTAACTTTCAGCTTCCATGTTCGAATAAAATATATTTTTAAAAAGGAAGAATCGTTTCTACATCTACTACATTATAATGGTTTAGGAAGTGGTACCAGTTTATAACGGTTATAAAGTAGTAATAAAGTCACCACTTTATAAGAAGAAATCTTTCCTACTTTAGTGCAAACGTTTATTGTTCTATGAGCAAAAAGCGAAAGTATCGCAGTTTACATTTCTTATCTTCTTCGAGTTAACCGTGTTTAACAAAAACTTCTTAATAATAATTACATATTTATAAACCTATACTAAATTTCAAGATTCAAGAGCACAGTTGAGAGCTAGTTTTCAGAGAAAGTATCTATACAGAAGAGGATATTATTTTTATCAAACAAAAACAAAAAAATCATTTGAAACCATTTATAATAATATACTATATAGAGACTGAGATGGATAAGATGCGTAATAGATAAGAGCCCTGAATGAAAAGTTATCAACCCAACTGCATCAAAGTCAACTTATCTTGATTTTTGAAAATTTTTAAAATGCTATTTTAAAAGCACTCGCCAATTTTCTTTTCTCTGAGCTATGCTTCCAGAGAAGGAAGAAAATTTTGATGTTTTCAAACTTTTTTTACTAAAGAGCACGCTGATCAGCATTATTGAGATTGCCTTGACCTTTGTTGAGTTCAGAAATACAGGCCCATTGTCCTTCAGCATTCTCGCGCCAAAGTGAAACCTTGTTATCACCACCACTAACAGCAAGAATACCACCAGTCAAAGACCAACTGACATTCCAAATAACGTCGTCAAATACGTTGAGTACATTTGGTGTCCAGCTAGCGTAATCGGTTGAAGTCCAAACGACAACACGACGGTCTTGAGAACAAGAGGCTAAAGCTGCTCTCGAAGGGCCCACAGCAGGTGCCCATGCAACATCTCTTACCTTTAAAATAAATATATAGAAGGTTCATTAATATCAATATTTCGAAAAATTGACCCAAATCTTCGAAATTTAAAAATTAAGAGAAAAATTCATATTACCCAATCACTGTGTGCTTCTAATTTGCTTTCCTCGATCCACCTATCTCCTTCTTCCTTCCAAATCTTTACCAAATTATCGCAACCTCCGGTAGCTAGTCTCTTAACAGGTGCATTTCTTTGATGAGTGGCCGGGGAATCAAATGCAGGTTCAATTGCTGGACACCAACTAACGGCGTTGCAACCAATCGTGTGAGCGTTAGGCAATTTTTGATTATCCCACGTATCACCATTGTTTGTCAATATCGAAATAGATCCATCCGAACTTCCACAAGCGAGTATCAAGCCAAATTCATGGGGTGCCCAAGCTATAGAATTCACAGACGAGTCATGACATGTATGTTCATAGATTTTTGTCCACTCGCCAAGTTCTTTCCATATAATCACTTTCCTGGAAAATACATAAACTTACAGTTGATTTAAGGAAATTCAACCAATAGAGTACAATCCTGAAGTTTTTAACATTTTTTTGGTAGAAAAATAATCCCAGACTTATGTCACAATGGTAAAAAAAATCTGCCTTTTATTTTCATTCTAGAATACAATATTTCTACGAACATGGATTCTAAGAATATGACCCTGACTTTATAAAATTTTGCATAATTTGAAATGCAATCAGTCTAAAATCTTTTGTAATCTTCTTTGATTTGTAAGATTTCTCGCAATTGTTGAAAACCATAAGCAGAAAGGAGAGAATCATGCGCTATTATTTTTGCTAGTTGTTAAATAAATGTATACTTAGATAAAATAAAAGGTTGTGAATTGAGTTGACTTGAAATATGTACCTATCATAACTGCAAGAGGCCAACAAGTTTCCAAACTTGGGATGTGCCCAAGCAACTTGCCAAACTGGACCTATGTGTCCCTTTAAATCTGCCACCAAACTTTGAGATCCATTCTTCAGGTCAAATATTTTAACAGAATTATCACTGGAGCAAGTGGCAAGCCGAAGTCCATAATAATCCATCTCAGCATCGTGGATCATGTCTTCATGACCGGTATCCACGGAATTCAAAATAGTCACCATTTTTGTAGTTCTAACTTACTGAAATTATATTTTTTATTACGGAAAAAAGATCCACTTTTTCTCTTACAAGTTGTGACAAATTTTACCAAATTATGTTGCAAATTTGCGAATTTTTTTTTAAATTATGTGACAGTATGGTAACACGATCGTAAATAAACCGAGTTTAGGGTTATGTTTTTTACTTGTCACTTTGATATTGCTTAAGTGGAAAAACTTAAGGATTACGTGGACATTAACAAGAACTATTAACATACGAGGTTGACAGTAGTTTCGTGGGTACAGTAATCAGGGTTGGGCAGTGACGCGTCACTCGAAGTTTTTTTTACATATATGTATGGTTTTCTACTTATGTAAATTACGTATTTTACGTAGAAAACCCTCCCACAAAACGAATTTGGTTTTCTGAATGGAAAATTAAAATGTAAATTACTGTAAAAAACCATGTAATTTACCTTGGATATTTTACTTACCCAACCATGACAGTAATATTCAACGGGTTCAACTTTGCCCAGGGTTGTGCACGTAGTATACCTTAAGTAAATTACATGAGGTTTTTTACGTAATTTACGTACGTATATTACGTTGAAAACACCAAATTCATATGGTGTGGGGGGTTTTCTACGTATAATACGTATAATTTACAAATGTATTGTAAACATGACGGCCCAACCCTGATTTCCATAAGATTCTAATGGAAAACAGGGTTGGGTCGTTTAGTTTCAAATACAAAAAAGAGGAAGGCATCGGTGTTGAACATTACCAAAGATACATTACATAAAGTTTAATATGTCTGTACATACATACATGTTATCATATATGCATATATATATATGACTGTACATATAGAACATATGGTACACATATATATAGCTATGTACATTCTAACCATAAACTAATCGCGCGTTGCAAGGTTCACAATTACATATTATTTCAATGTATTATATATCGTTTTAAAAAATTATAAAAAATGTTAAGACGAATTTTATTGAAAAGAATTGTATGCAGATGGAAGAAACGAAAATTCCATTGGACCTCAAGCTTAGGAAAATTGAATGATGAGAAACACGAAATTGAAAGAATACGAAACATTGGAATCTTAGCTCACATTGATGCCGGTAAACTAATTTATCTAAAATATTTTAAGTAAAATTCAGTCTATCTATATCTCGTAAAATACCCATGAATTTTTTAGTAAATATCTGCATTTTCTGGACATAGGTGTTTTAATCACTGAAAGTAAAATATTTGTTAACATTTTTTTTTTAAATATCTAAAAATTCAATTTCTTCATTTTACTCAAAAAATATTAAATTTAGAATTTTTTCCCTTTGTAGAATTATTCAATTTTTAACTAAAATTATGCGTACAGAGCGAGAAAATATCCAATTCAAATATTTTTTAAGTAAAATGAAAATATCCAATTTTGAAGTTAGATTTTCATTTCTTCGTTTTATGCAAAAAATAACGAAATTAAATATTTTTGCGCTCTGTATGCAGTTTTGTATTTGAAAAAAGATTAGCGCTACAGAGCGAAAAAAGATTTATCTATAATTTTCATTGAGTAAAATGAAGAATGGAATTTTGAGCTGAACACTTGCTGTAGATTTCTCTAATTCTAGAAGCAATAAATCTATCATTATTATTATTTACCATATGATTGCTTATGTCTCTTATGTGTTTCCAGGAAAAACCACGACAACAGAAAGAATGTTGTTTTATTCAGGAACCATTTCAAATATGGGAGAGGTGCACCACGGTAACACGGTTACAGACTACATGGATCAAGAAAGAGAACGAGGAATAACGATCACCTCAGCGGCTGTTACATTTTCGTGGAAAAATTACAAGTTTAATTTAATCGACACGCCTGGTCACATCGATTTCACAAATGAGGTTGAGCAGACACTCGGAGTATTAGACGGAGCGATAGTGGTTCTTGATGGTTCAGCTGGAGTCGAAGCACAGACTATGACCGTCTGGAGACAAGCGGATCGGTATAATATACCCAGAATAATTTATGTTAATAAAATGGACAGAAAAGATGCAGACTTTGAAAAAAGCTTACAATCAATTGAATCTAAACTAGATACTATTTCTCTACCTACTCAGTTACCTCTAAAAGATGCTACATCATTAATTGGTCTCGTGAATGTCATCACGCAAGAAAAGCTAATCTTCAACAAAAATAGCCAAGGACTGAAAATTGAAAAGTCAAAGCTCACCGAAGAAGAAGCAGATCTGTTTGCATTGGCAAAAGAAAAGCGGAGGATGTTAACTGATAGGCTTTCTGACTTAGATGACGAATTAGCTAACGTCGTTATAGAACAAAGTTCATTAGACGAAGTTTCTAATCAGCATTTAGTCGATTCTCTCCGTAGAGTTACAATAAGTAGAAAAGGAGTGCCGGTTTTACTTGGCAGTTCATATAAGAATATAGGAGTTCAACCTCTGATGGATGGGATAGTTTTGTATCTTCCTTCACCAAATATGAACCCGTATTCAACACAATATAGTTGCTTCAAAGTAAATACTTTTTTTTTGCTGTTTTATTCTATGAGTGGATAGATTCCATGCTAAACTCATACATTATCGATTTTTTTACATCTTGGTGTCGAAAGTATAAAATTTGCCATAACTTTTGAAAAGGGTTTAAAGTAAAATCTTTGGTAGCTCTATTGTCTCTATAATACAAAGTTAAAAGGTGTTAAAGTTTAATTTAGTTTGTGTGAGTTTGGCGTGGAATCCACTAACAATAGTTTTTTTATTTTAGTAACTTGGATTTTAAAAAACATTTTCAGGATTCTCTCTCTGCAAAAGCATTTAAAATCATTTATGATAAGCAGAGGGGACCAGTGACCTTTTTTAGGATATTTACCGGTAAATTGACAAAAAGTCAAAAACTTTATAACATCTATCAAGAAAAAAATGAACAAAGTGGTCGTTTGTATATTGCTTATGCTGACGACTATGCGGAGGTACCAGAAATGAATAGTGGCAATATCGCCGCCGTAACTGGATTAAAGTGGACAGTTGCTGGAGACTTAATTACATGTAATGCTTCATCTGTAAATCGAGCTAAGGAGAGACTAGAAAGAAATAAGAACATGAAACCTGAAGATGTGAGCAAATTTTTCTCCATAGATTCAAGAGTACCGGATCCAGTTTTCTTCTGTTCAATAGAGCCACCTTCTCTATCATATCAACTGGCATTGGACAATGCACTTCTGGAATTACAGCGGCAAGATCCTAGTCTTAGGGTAAGCATTTCAAAATTTTTATCTGGTTGAAATCTGGTTGAATTTATATTAAAATTAATTTTTACAAGTCTATTTTTCTATATTCTATTTTTATTTTAAAAGAGTTTCAGATATTAAAATATTGATCTCTTTAAATCCAGGTAACACAGGATGAAGAGACAGGACAGACGGTATTAGGAGGAATGGGTGAGCTACATATAGACATTATCAAGGAAAGGATCAGGAAAGACTATAAAATAGACGTTGAACTAGGAACATTACAGATTGCTTACAAGGAAACTATAGAGAAGGCGATGAAGGACACATATGTTCTCGATCACAAGATTGGCACGAGTAAACACACAGTAACTATTACACTCTCAGTAATTCCTAACTATAAAGGAAAAGAAAAATTACTTTTTGATCAGGAAAAAGAGAGTGCGTCGAACCTTGCAAAAATACATCCTAAAGTATTAAGTGCTCTAAAAAATGGAGTCGTCGCTGCTCTTCTGCATGGTCCGAAGTTAGGCTGTCCCGTCATTAATGTGGGAATTATGTTACATTGGCTGGAAGTAGGAAAAGGAACATCTGACACAATGGTGTGTGCAGCCATGAATCAAGGAATTAAAAAGGTGAGCAATTTTAATTTACTTTGAATTTTATATTTACTTTTAGAGTAATTTAATCAGTTTTTAGAAATTATCAAAGTGCAACTTTTGTTCACAACAAATTTTTTGTTCGCTATCAATACAATAGTATATTTTTGACTATTTATCTGTGCAGGTGTTAACCAATAGTGGATCCATTTTGTTAGAACCAATAATGCAAGTAGAAATTGTAACCACAGAGGAATCGGCTCCAGCAGTTTCCTCAGATCTGTCTCGACGAAGGGGGGAAATAAAAAACATTGATATCCGTGGAAAAAATAAGGTATGTACACTGAATGCAATAAAGTATGAATAAAAAAATTTGAAAAATCATTTTTTGAATTTTTTTAAAAATTTTATAGGTAATTAATGCTATGATTCCACTGGCTGAATTACTCGGATATTCAACGTCGCTAAGGATAATGACATCTGGAAATGGTAGTTTTACTATGGAATTTAGTCACTACCAATCAATGAACGCTTACAACGAAGAAGAAACCATTAGAAAAGTAACTGGCTTTTGAGTACTACGTAATATAGGTAAGATAGGTATTTTTTGAAAGTGATACAAAGGCGAAATGTATTCATTGTGTGCAGATTATGCAAATAAAATTGTTTTATTTATTTAAATTTAACTGCACCATTAATTTATACTTAATTATTATATATAGTATGTAAAACGAAAGAATACTGAGCAGAATACTTTTCGGGTATCGTCTGAAGTTGTCATGATACATTTCCTAGAATTTTTTTGACGTAAACAAGCTGCGCTACTAGGGAGCTCGGGGTGTCTGAGGGGCAAGTAGAGGCCCTTCTCTTCGTGCCTCTTAAATCCCTCAATATAGATTGCCGGCTACGCTAGTTAAGCCTGTTGCAGCATTTCACGAAAACATGTAAACAAACACAGAAAAATAGCAAAATCTGTGGAATGCCTTAAAATCCGTCATTGTGTCCACATCTTACCAATACGCGGTGTTTGAGGTCGCAAAAATGATTTGTTTGAAGTGTCGTTTTTTTTATCGACAATATTTTGGTTGTACGACAGGGGCTATCTGCTTATTTTCTGCAAAAAGAAATTTGTTTGGCTAAAAAGTGAATTTTTACAAGTGTGGAGACGCGGGTTGAGGGGTGCGGGTAAACAGTACTTACATTTTGCCAAGTCTCTGTCCGAGCAAAAAAGGCACAAAACTTCACTCCAAGGGTGCTTCACTCATTCAGAAAAATTTTCCGAATCTCGCTATGCACTTCAAAGCCCGAGCACTTACGAAAATCGTGTAAAAAAGAATAGTTACTGGACCTGTCAGCTGTTTCGCAGGGTCGCCAATTGACCATTAGTCTAATGGTAAATATAATGGTATATATAATGGTCAATTGGCGACCCTGCGAAACAGCTGACAGGTCCAGTAACTATTCAAGTAACTAGCACATGTGTAGTACGCGATTTATAAAACTTCTTTTTTTACACGATTTTCGTAAGCGCTCGGGCTTTGAAGTGCATAGCGAGATTCGGAAAATTTTTCTGAGTGAGTGAAGCACCCTTGGAGTGAAGTTTTGTGCCTTTTTTGCTCGGACAGGGACTTGGCAAAATGTAAGTACTGTTTAACCGCACTCCTCAACCCGCATCTCCCCATTTGTAAAAATTCACTTTTTAGCCAAACAAATTTCTTTTTGCAGAAAATAAGCAGTTAGCCCCTGTCGTACAACCAAAAGAATGACG
The DNA here is from genome assembly GCA_900474325.1 of Synergus umbraculus. NCBI lineage: Eukaryota > Metazoa > Arthropoda > Insecta > Hymenoptera > Cynipidae > Synergus > Synergus umbraculus. The sequence continues at coordinate 15,756 of UCOK01006767.1, forward strand.
ATAAAAAAACGACACTTCAAACACATCATTTTTGCGACCTCAAACACCGCGTATTGCTAAGATGTGGACACAATGGCGGATTTGAGTAAAGTCTACATTAATTTTTAGTGGTTTGAAAATGCTCCAACACCGTTAAGGGCAAATACCAAACTATGACGTCACGAATTACCGACCGGACAATGTATTTCTTTTCCACCTTCTTATTTTTAAAGTAAGTAAAATATTTCGTTGAAAATTTGAGGGATGAAAGAAAATATATTAGCCGATCGCTGTTTGGTCCCTTGGAGGTCGTATTTTGCAAGAAAAATATATTTTTCATCAATTTTCCATGTACACTATAGCAGACCACATAATCTTTGTAAATTGTGGTAAATCATCATATGGTCTGCTATACTGGACACTGGACATACAAAAAATAATGAAAAATATATTTTTCATGCAAAATACGAGTTCCAAGGGACCAGACAGCGATCGGCTAATATATTTTCTTACATCTCTCAAATTTTCAACGAGATATTTTACTTAGTTTTAAAAATAAGAAGATGGAAAAGAAATACATACATTGTCCGGTCGGTAATTCGTGACGTCATAGTTTGGTATTTGTCCTTAAGGGCATGTAACACTTTACCATAAGATCAATTTAGTTTAACCAATTATACATTCATAATAATAAATATTTTTAGCTAATAAGAGTCAACAAACCTTCGTGTACATGAGAGGAAGGTTTATTGACTCTTATTCGCTAAAAATATTTATTATTATGAACGTATAATTGGGTAAACTAAATTGCTCTTATGGTAAAGTATCACATGCCCTTAAGATTCTAAAAATGTCAAACGTCTAGGATAAAAAATTCTATTTCAAAATGTTGAGTACTTTTTTTTTTTAGTAAAAATACGATTTTCATTGTGGTAACGCTGATTGAAACTCTCACTCTCATTGATTGAATCTCGTCATTATTTATCAAGTATTTAAAAATAAAAGAAAAAAAAGAAAGAAAAGAAGTAGAATAAAAGAGGAATTTGAATTGTTAAAAGTTTATTAAAAAGAAAAAAAAAATCTCTCCGGCGGGGAATCGAACCCCGGTCTCCCGCGTGACAGGCGGGGATACTTACCACTATACTACCGAAGATTGTATTAAAGTGGACAAAATCCGCTAGTCACTCAACAGAACCAGGGACGTACCTAGAGTTTAACTCTGATAGAAATAATTTATTCACGAGAATGTATGAAGGTACATAATGGAGTGCACAAATTTTCAATCTTCAGTTTTTAACAGATTTTTACATTCGGCATTCAAAAAGTGGCGCAAATACAAAATTATTTTTAAAAAATTACTAAGATCTCCACTACTTTTTATTGATGTAAAAAATATTTTGAACTGACTTCTTTCGGAATATTTCGTAAAACTAGGAGAGTTTGGAAAAATGCCTTTTACCATTAAGCTTTTTTATCAATTATTTGACTTGTTGAAATAAAACTGCTATAAATAGGATAATCCGTAATATTATTAATAGTATCGAAATGTACTATTTTAGTCATATCGTCTACCTCGTCTAGTTTAGTTGGGATATAAATGATCATTAGGGAAAGAAATTAAAAAGAGAATTTGACAATTTCAAGACTGTTTATTATCATCTTGAACTAAACAAAATATATATTGCATAATCGAAGTATTACAATTTTTATTACACAATCATCGAATAATCTCACGACTAATGTGGTGCGGGCGTAACTAATGTTAATCGAGATCGCTAGCATTTTCTATCAAGAGACACTTTAGTCCCTTCGCCAACACCACCGCCGCATGTATAAATATATTAATATTGCTTTGCTCAATGTCACTCGACAATTTTCGAATCTTACAAAATATATTATACTTATATATGGAGGGATTAAAGTGTTATACAGTATTGATGATTGAGGCTTGAGCGGAGAACATTTCTCGCAAAGAAAAAAAGTCAATTCGAACTCTAATTGACTATTTCCCTGGTTTGGCCTTTACTGCCGCCAAGTAAAATTTCAAGTAGGGACATTTGCATTTCGTAATCTCATCTTCCCAATCAAAATTCTTAATCTTAATGAAAAGTTTTGAGCTACATTTTCTCCTTAACATCTAACTTGTTTTATGTATAATTAATAATATAATAATATGTAATATAAAAATGTACTTCTGGTAGAAGTATCTCATCTTATTTTATTTCTAGATTGCATGTAATCAAAGAATTAAATACACTTTATCACTTGCATGAGACGAGTTTTTTGTAAACGGGACTAAATAATGCCAGCTTCATTATATAATTTTTAATCAAAGAAATTTCGTTTCTTTATCACTTAGCTAACTGCTGAAAACTGGCAGATAGCTGGCAGTCAGATTAAAATCATAAAAATCGCTTGCAAGCGATTTCAAAGGATTTCAAGAGATTTCGAAAGTTTTTCAAAAACTTAAAAGATTTATCGCAATTTTATATAATTACTAATAATTTAGTAAGGCGATTACTAATTATACAAACAGATATTAATTAAAATATCTTCAAATATTAGCCGCGTTTATGTCGCAAAACTTTCAGCAGACTGATTTTTCCTGAACTTCGCTTGTGGCCGCCTTGTTTTCGGAAGTATACCTAAGAACTCAATAAATTCTAAAAGTTTATTTAATGCGAAGCTATTCTAGGCATATTAGAACTCGTCCTAAAAAATCATCATCATCATCATCATCATCATCTTCATCATTATTATTACTATTATTATTATTATTATACCTTGTAAGGCTACCTATCTTATGGCAACGTACGTTATGGACCGTTCAGCAATTTGTTAACGGATCGTCTTCTTGAGATCCGTAATCAGGAGATCCATATTCCATATCCTGGCGTCACAAGCTTACGAGTTTAGGAGGATTTGCATCTGGGGAGCTGAGGTCAACAGCAGAGAGGTTGTTTCTCTGCTGGCTGGAACAGGATGGGATCAGCGGAGTAGAAACCGGTGTGAGACCTGTTCCACCTTCCATTAAGGAATCAAAATTGAAGGGAATTCCGCTCGAGGGAGTGGTGATTGGAATACCAGCAACTTCGGTGGTGGACTTCATAAAAGAGGGAGTCTCTACTGTTTTGAACTGGAGAGGCTCGGGTCGCTCCTTAGGTTCTACAAAAATCGGTAAGGAATTGGGTCTGTTGTTATTTTCAAATCCGACTGGTAGCGAGTTTGGTCTGTTCGGCCTTAAATTGCATACGGTGTCACGTTTTGCGGGCTGGACGAACTCATCTTCAACCATGACAGGCTTTATCACTGGCTTAACATCTGGTGGAGAGGCAGATCGAAGCCGACAAACAGCTCGATGAGCTTCGAGTATGAACTCCAACTCGTCTTTTGCTTGTTTTAGTTGGTTAATCTCGTCCTGTAGATTCTGTTTCTTTTGTTCCAAGCCTTCAGTTTCCTGGAAAGATACAATTTTTCTTTAGTCAATTCTCAGGATATTAAAAATTTAATTATAAAATAAAGCATTCTAAGTTACATATAGTCAGTGGCGTACCTAGGGATTACAATGATATTAATAAAATGACCTATCGAATTTTTCTTCCTCTAAAATATTTCATCGTAAAAAAATAATTTATGTTAATTTAAGTGCTTTTTTCCCGTCCCCTATAGAACGGCGCTGATGGCACGAGCCCTGCCATGCCCTAGATATACCACTGGCCAAAATAACTTAACTTTGCAGTTATTTTTACAAAAAACCAATATAATAAGTTGAAAATAAAAAAAATTAAATTAGCTGTACTCAATAATCCCTCCAATGATTTTCTCCTTTTATGATCTCAAAATAATCGTAAAAGGTAATCATTGGAAAGATATCAAAAGAAAATCCAGAGATGAGGGACTCTGAGTTGAATTCAATTGTAGCTCACATTGAGTAGGCAGTTATTATATCCTGGGAAACTTACTTCTAGCAAGGCATTAGTGTGATCCATTCTTCTCTTTCGGCAACGAGCTGCTGCCATCTTATTTCTCTCTCTGCGAACTTGTCGTCTTTCCTCCTCTTCCGGAGACATACCAATAGTTCTGTTGGGTCTTCTGCCTCCCATATTTCGTCTTGTCTGTTGCTGTGGCTCGTGTTGATGTTGGCTTTGGAGTGGACTCTGATGATTCTCAAAGTTGTTGTGATGAATCGTGTTTTGAGTCTGGGCAGGTGTCGGTTGCGACGGCTCCACAAGAGGTGGTACGAATCCAGCCTCTCTACTGTGAGAAGCTGACTCGCTTGTCAGCTCCAGGAAGGTCTGCTCGATACTCCGAAGGGTCGTCGGAGTAAGTGTGGGCGTCGTTCTGGTAGGCACGCCACTGTGCAGGCCGTCCAAAGATACCAGCTGATTAAAGAAACAGAAAAAGTACTCATTAGTATTTTGCTGAGAGCTAAAGAAACCTATTCTTTAAATAGCTACTAGGTTGTTATGCATCTTTTCTTGCACTTAGTGCAATTCAATTTTCAAGAATCAGAGTTCTATATATTCATTAAACGTGGAATTTATTCTCACATTTTTGTTATCGTAAGTTGCTTTCAATGCAAAGAGATAAAAATATACGTGATCTAGACCCGATAAGTTATCGTACGTGTCGCTATTTACAAGGAATCATCGGCAAAGGCAGTGCTAGTGCCTTTCAATAAAAAGATTTTAGTGTTCTAAAATCGGTAAATCCATACGAGAGTTTGTTTTCATTTTATCAAAATAAACATTATTATTTATTATTATTTTATTTATTTCCGTATAAAAAATAATAAAAAATGAGAATATAAAGACAATTTTTGGACTTTGAGAAAGTGTTTATATAAGTTGAAATTATTTAAACTTTGTCTTTAAAATTGATCTTCTTCTGCAATATTTATGAACACTTTTTTTTTTACGATTTTGAACAAACTTTCGTATGGATTTACCGATATCTTGAAGACTTGAAAAAAATTCTAAATAGCTCAAAAATTTGTCTATATATTTTTTTAATGCGTTGCGTCATTCTACGTCGAAAATAATGCTATAAAAAAATCAACACCTTTCAGCCATTTAAATTTAAACGAGTTAAAATTTCGGTGGTGTCTCCCCTTAATTTTTTTTCTGATTATCGTAGTGACAGTCTCAGTCTCAGATCACATATATATTTTTTTTCCTAAAGAGGGGTTTCTCTTTCCATATGGGCAAGATGATGAGGTTCTCACGCCATCAGGTAAAATGAATAAGCTCAAGTCGAACCGACGCGACGTCAGCCGACTGGCATTGTATTGTGTGCGGCAAGTAGTGTCATCGCTAAAATTACTCAGTTCCTCCCGAATGCGAGTATAATCGGTGAACCCACCCACTCATTTCATATAACATATAACCCGCCCAACCCCTCGAAAAGTAAGAAATCTTGAGGCTTCTCAGGTCGACGCTCTAATATATTAAAATTATTGTCCAAAAAATTTGCTGAAGTTGTCGGTCTGACATTAACCGAAGCGTATGAATAAATGCCAAATTGTTCTTTCATGTTTAATATGTTTATTATAATAAAAGTAATCGCCAAAATTAAATTCCTTTTATAGCGCCACCTTCGCTATAAGTAAAACTTCCCTTAGGAAGAATGAGATTTATGTTACATCATAATTTCGAGAAATTAAAATTACGTCAGGTAGCAATTCGAATACATTCCTATTCAAAAAAGATGAAGAGTAACGTAAGGCTTTTTTCTTATTGATCAAATCAAGTGAAAGTGAGAACGCGTGTATACTGAAAATGGCGTGTGACGCGGGTAATTTTAAATCTGAATTCTTTTTATTATTGTATAAATAAAGAATTAGATTAAAATTAATTCATGTTTTTTTCAAAGTAGAGAACGATTCGCATTTGTTTTTCTGATTTTTTTATTTTAAAAAAAGAAAATAAATCTGTTTTGCGTTCTAAAAAATACCAGTAGTTAACGTATTTAATTTTAAAAAAAAATCGAATGATTATTATTTTTTTTATAACGTAAAACAGATGTACTTATTTAGTTTATGAATTTAGCGAAAAATTTTTTTATAAATATATTATATAATTTGAGAAAAATTGGTAGAGTTTTTAAAATTCGTATCATGTGAATGTTGTTCCTATAAAACTGAAATTTAAAATAAAATTTTAATCATGTCTGATAGGGAAACAAGATATCATAAAATATAACATTTAGAAAAATGCAAACGTGCGCACGAAAGCACGCATTCGATTTTTTATATTTGAAAATAGATATCGTAAATTATATAAAATAGTTAATACAGTAACTATGTTGTTATCTCTCAGATAAAAAAATTGTTAAACGTTCCTACTTTGCATGAGGATTTAGCCACGTGGGTAGGTTTTTTTTACCGATTTCAAGACAAGAATTTGATGACGAAATTATCAGTAATTGAATTTTGAAAATTGATAAACTTCGCTGTTAACGTTATCAAAAAAAGTGATAAAAATATTTCTTTAGGGTGTGATGTTATTTAAAATAAAATTAATGATTTCGTGATATAAATGTTTTTGCTCGTTTTTTTTACACCTTAATTTAAGTCCGTTTTTAGACTGATCGCTATATTTGAATCCTTTTTAGTCTCGAAACAAGACTGTCAAGTCTTTTCTTAAGACCAAATATGGACTCTCTAGCGTTAAGTCTAAATAAAATAAAATAAGTTGTAACAAAAACTTTAATGCAATTATTAAGTGAATTTTATTCTTTTAATATTTTATAGTATCTCTTCAAGATGCATTATTATGACAAAAATATTGAATCATGAATTATCAAATGTGATGCTCTTGTCATTATAAGTGCGTAATAAATTTAAAGACTTTAGTATCACGTGAAACGTGATTTCTTTCTTCTTTCTCAGATGTCACAATTGTCACATCTTCGATTGTACAAATGTACAATTATACACGTCTTCTGTTTCATAATGTGTGGTATGGCAATGTACATTTCTATATACTTCAAGTATCAACACAACGAACACTATGCATGCGTATGTACGCGCAAAGAGGCAGCGTTTTGTCATGTGCAAAACGCGCACACTCGTTCCGCGAATCTATAAATAAATGCATTTGCTGCTCTAATCTGCCTTGGGCTCGCATTGCATATACTACACAAAGAATGATATCGCACAAAAGACTTTAAATTAATAGCAAAAAGTATATTAAAAAACTTTTAAAAATTTAAGTGAAGTAGGGGCAAAGCGGTCCACTTGATGCACATAAAAAAGTCTAGTTTTTATCAAAGTCTATAGTTTTTGTTACATTTTAATTTTAAGTAAATTCCTTTTTTAGTCTTAATGTTAGATGTAAGCTTCTTAGTCTTAAAACAATAACGTAAAATATTGTTTTAAGATTAAAGATGAGCTTAAATCTAGCGTTAAGTCTAAGGAGGAATTATAGACTTAAATGAAGCAGTAACAAGAACAAGCTATAAAAAAAATGAACTTCTTTACTCTCATCATATGAGAAGACATTATGGTTTTATGTAAAAAAATTACTTTCGCAATTTTTATCAAATCTCCACGTTTTGACACCGTCTGTGATGAACACATTTCGAAATAATTATCAGATTGGACTGTATGAAAAGAAAAGGTCAAGTATAAAAAAGCATAAAAAGAAAGATCAAGTTCGTTAGCCAGCCATTTTTGACAAAAATTGAAAAAGTTAAGAGCATTCTCATCGTATGAGATATCAGTTATTTTTTATTAACAATTACAGTTTATACAATTAAAATTTAAGGCCGATAGGGTCTTTAGTAAATCAAATGTATTTTTTCATTTGAAATAAAAAAAAAATTGAATATATCGTATATATGTATAAACACCGATTGCGTAGCACAGCATTTACATGTTTCAGAGCGCTAAGAACGACAACCCAATCGCGTGCCCTAAGCATGTTCAAACTTGCTCAAACTTGCGAGCGAAGCGAACCGCGCGAGATGAGAATGGGCAGATTTTTTTCTGTGTACATAATCAAATGGTATAAAAGTAACAAAAACTTAAAGCCCAAAGCCGGAAATCGTCTGGCCAATTTACCCATCACTGTTAAAAAAGTTCATAAATTTCTGATACTTTTTAGTTAAAGATGTAACATCATTTTACAAATGTCTGTCCCCAGTGAGTGCGATTAATATGTGCAAGGGACCGTGCGTGATTGTGTAATTTGAAACATAAATTAAGTGCAGTGATTATATTAAAAACAATTTTTTTTATTACATATGTATGACAAAAGGAAAGGAAATTTTATAAGCGACTATTTTGCGATAATTTTTAATAATTCTAGTACATGTAGGTATATTTGTTAGAATTGTTAGTAATTATGAGAAAATAGACGTTATAAACAAAATTTTATTTCCTTACTCTTTACAGAAACTAAAATAAATTCTGATACTGTAGAAGAAATTTCTGAGCCCGTGACAGAATTTTTGTCACGATGTCAAAGGAGTTTTATGCAATTACCAGTAGAAAATTCTGTTACGGTAACAGCATATATATAGCTCCAGTTACATGTGATTGAGAATATTCTTCTATAAATTTCTAACGTGCGTAAACATGTCTAAACCGGTCTATCTCGACGAGGTAGACCTTCATAAGTTTGATCTACATAAGTTTGTTTTGATGAAACATAATTTCGGTATTTAGAGAAAATCGTACCTGTTGATAAAATAACTCTTGAGCAAGTATATTAGCAATTTCAATCGGGTCCAGAGCAGTAGTCGCCATTTTTTTTTAGGAAAAAATCGTGTTCGTTTACAAAATTCGTTTCGCTGTTCACGATGATCAATGTTTATTATATTTATTAAATATTCATAGGTCATCAGTCGAAAATAGAAATCGCGAGCTTAATGAAAAATATTTAGAATATAAGCGTGCATGTAGCCGAAAACATGAATATAAAATTTGAGTCAATCGTTCGTTAAAAGGGAATGATCGATAAACGTGACAAGGTTTCACCCTCGATATTTTATCGGCTTCCCTCTTTTTTCGAAATCGTTTCCGTCGTCGACGTCGAAAGTCGTTAGCGTCCCCGGCAGACGCCTCTTTAACACTGATTCCCAACAGTCGCAGCTAAAGGTGGTCTCACCGCGTTTAATATTGCCAAAAATAACGTTCGAATTTTCGGCGGACGCGACGACTCAGAGAAAGGAACGGTAAGTCTCTTTTTTCACTAATGTATTTGAGGCTGACTATCGCAAGCACGAGTTAAACAAATGTTCGGTCGGTAACATGATACCACATGATACACGATGGTGTTGTTGAAGTTTGTACATAAATTACGAATTAGTGCGTTATCAATCGTGAAATTCTCCTTTGCAGACTGATAGTTTTGGTAGTTATAGAATTCTGAGTTTATGTTTCATAATTGCCGGCCGAGTTGTGCAGAAATTATAACATTTGCGGCGTGAAATTTAAATCTTCCCGCGTAGCCATATTGTCTGCTATGTATATTGTCTATGCTTTAGATGTTAAAACTTTATTATTTTCCGATGGTGTTATTGAATTTTGACATATATTACAGCTTTGTGCATTATCAATCACCAAATTCTCACCGCTTGTGAGAAACACCCAGTGCCCGGCAAAAATTGGTGGTGACCCATAAGAATGACCATAAGGTGACCCTAAACCTGAAACTCTGAAATATTCAAACAGACTATAAAATGATGGTCAGTCTAACTATTAGGAAAAAATTATGGATAGTAGTTGGTACTATCTAGATGTTCAACCTGACTATCTAAATTTTGACACTCCAAGTCAATGACAGAAAAATCTTCACTTTAGTTTTCAATAATTCTTTTCTTTCAAGAATGCAGCTGAAGTTCAAGACAACTAAATTATTTTTGTTTTTCAAATGAGAATTAAGTGGCAAGAAATCGAAAATAAACTTAAAAATCAATTTGCATTGAAAAATGTCCTCCACTCGATCATCCACAAGACAAATCTTAAAACGTAGTTTCCATAGAGAGCGCAGTTCGCTGAGACGACTCGGGGTCATCGTTCGAATTATATTTGAGAAACGATAGCGGTCTTTGTCCGGGACGCGTTCTTGCAAAGAGTCGTCTTGTTTTTCGAACGTGCAGGAAAGACAAAGGAAACTCTAAAACGAAATGAATCTATTGATATATGTTTTCATAAGGACACAATCACACAATATGAAAATCTAATATGTGCCTATTATAAAAAAAATGTAACCTTTTTTCTTCAATAGCATTTTTTTGAATTTACAATCATGTTGAATAATACAATACAGGCAATCAATTACAAGTCGATTATTTCTATGAAAGAAATGATTTGCCCATGATGGTGTCCATATTTATATTTCTTTGTGTGTAATATATTTGAAAATTTCATGATGGGCGGGGTAGGAAAAATACGTATAAAATTGTCTTTTGTTATCAGTCTCACTCATGTTTTATGCCACAGTGAGATAAGGTGACTTCAAATATCCGCCTCGCGTGTTTGCGTCTCTTCATTAAGTTGCATTCATATAACTATATATATCTATTAATTACTTCTGCTACATTACCTCAACATTGCAATTAACGTGCATAATGCACATACGTGTTTTAACCATTTGATAACAATCATTTTATTTATTTTTTTGTTTTTGCTTCCTCATAGGGGAAGCTTTGTTTATTTATTTATTTTTTGAAGTAACAAATACTGTAAACTTTAGCAAGCTAAAAAATGTTTATTACAATCAATATAAAATAGTGCAAAAGCATTTATTGCTGTTGCATAAATCACATCAAAGCGTGTTTGATTCTACTATCAATTTTATTCAATGTATTGCAAAATTTCAATGTACTGAATTTATTTTGCAGCAATCCAGCAATGTTATAAAATAAAACGTAATTTCAATTTCCATGCAAATTGTTTAGGGCTGTTTTTTAAAAATCATTTTACTGAGCTTTATTCTAACTTTAAAACTTGCCTTACAGTTGGTTATTTATCAAGTTGTTTTTATGCTTAATTAAATAAATTTTTACAGAAATAATAACGAACAAACGAAGCAATACGTTCACGTTGTTAATTGCCAGTAGAGAGGAAAAAATGTCCTGATGGTTAGAAACGCTGCTATAACCTTGGAAAACAAAGAAGAGCTCTGAGTCTAAGCAAAGATTCTATTTCTTTAGTCAGAAATGTAATGCTTTTAGAATATTTATAATTGTACCATAAACAGCATCGACGAGCTTAAGGTTTATTGGATGTTTACTCTTGTGAAAGAGATTCTATTAGAGATCATAATTTCATATTATTCATGTAAAAATATCGATAAAACAATATCTTATACATTTTTCACTTTCAAATATGCAACATCACAGAAAGAGTAGAAGGGAAAATTTGTTGCGGAACTTTCAAGCGGGTACAGTTTAATTTTTTTGCATTGAAACAAAGGAAAGTACAATAAGCTGACATGGTAACCGTACCCGAAGTTCAGGGTATTATTTACTCACCTGCAAGCGTAATATTTTTTACAGGTAATATTTACCCTGCTGCAATCGGGGTAAATATTACTCTTAGTTTTTTCTGTGAACTTTACTTTCTATACTTTAAACACACAGACAATTTCCGACTATTTTAATATAATAATAAAAATAATGAAAGATTTAAAAAAAATTTATGACTTGATGAGATTATATGATTACTGGTCGTGATTGATTATTAACAGACTGTATATACCAGATATACTATAGTCTACTACGTGTTTAGAATTTAGAAAAAAATTGTGTCATGGACACTTTATCATACAAGTATACGTTTCAGAGTCTCCATTTTTGCTCTAATAGTAATGGGTTCCATTAAAAAGAAAATAAAATGTCTTTAATCTTTTTCATTCAGCACGTTAGATTGAAAAATTAATTTGAGTTTCATTTTTTTAGAGAGTCTAAAGTGCCTATATTTTTTGAGAATATATGTATGTATATCAAAATTAGCGTTTTATCCTATCCATAGTGAGTTACGATTGAATTCAGTTCAAAGGGTCAGGGCCAGCGAACTATGTATGGAGTGTATGGAGCTCTCCATACCCTGGATTGGATAGTGTATGGAATTCCATACCTTGAAACGAGCATGATTTATTCCTTCATGTATAATATATTTTCTTCAACACATGTCCAAAAAACGCACGTTTTCTAACGTGTAAAGCGGGCTGGACGTTGCTGTTTTCAGACCGATGAACAAAACAGGGAAAAAAATCTAATAACAGGGTAAAAAAACGCGTCACAGGTAAAAAAAGATTCAGAATAGGGCAAAAAAGACTCAGAAGAGGGAAAAAAAAGTTCGAACGTGCTGCCTCTAGCGGAGAATATTGACACTTCGTCACGGCGTTTCAATATGTCAGATGGTTTTCTGGGTTTTCTGCTTTAACCTCAAAATAGTTATATTCGAGTAAGCAGCGTTGTAAGCGTCTAGAGAGTTAAAAGTGGTTAAAAGATGAGTTCCGAGTGTTCCAACGAAGATGACCAGCTTCAATGCACACCTCCAGAAATTCGCGAAACAGCGCAATTATTGGCCCCTGGACCCCAATAATATAGACTTTCCATTTCTCTACTACATACGTTTACCTACTTTCATACGAAATTTATCTTTGCTATTAGAAAGTTGAAAACTTGCGTTTTTTGGACATTTATTGAAGAAAATAGCATATGCACCACGGGAGGGAGGCATTTTTGTCTCGCGCGACGTTTGCAGCACTCGTCTTCGGTCTCGGGGCGCCTTCGGCGCCCTCGACCTACGACTCGTGCTGCAAACGTCGCGCTCGACAAAAAACGCCTACTTCCCTCCCTTGGTGCATAATATACTATTGTATTTGCGCCACTTTTTGAATGCCGAATGTAAAAAGCTGTTAAAAACTGAAGATTGAAAATTTGTGCACTCCATTATGTACCTTCATACATTCTCGTGAATAAATTATTTCTATCAGAGTTAAACTCTAGGTACGTCCCTGGTTCTGTTGAGTGACTAGCGGATTTTGTCCACTGTAATACAATCTTCGGTAGTATAGTGGTAAGTATCCCCGCCTGTCACGCGGGAGACCGGGGTTCGATTCCCCGCCGGAGAGATTTTTTTTTCTTTTTAATAAACTTTTAACAATTCAAATTGTGACGCTCATTTTTTTAATTTAATAAATAAATTAAAGTCTCTGGAAATGAGGCACAAGGAACCCTAATCAAAATCAATTTAAAGAAAGAAAACAAATAATTTAACGGTAAAACTCACGACAAATTTCAGAAATAAAGTTAGATATTACGGATAATTGGGCGCCAGTCCTTTCTTGGGACAAAAGATAAAATCTAAGTGAAAAATACATGGAAAGATAATACATAAAGATAAAGATAAAAGCAAAGATAAAGATAACTCCACGATTTTTCACTAGATTAAAAATTAATAACGCGCCCTCGACCTACGACTTGTGCTGCAAACGTCGCGCTCGACAAAAAACGCCTACTTCCCTCCCTTGGTGCATAATATACTATTAAAATATTTTAAAAGTTCAAATGAAAATTCCATACCCTGAAAAAGTTTACTTCGCCATCCCTTTTAATATACCCATATATCATATAAGTGCGAGGAAGAACTTAACAAGCACAGCTATAATAAATAGTAGGTGTAGAGACTATAGATTAGAAGATCGAATTTATAAAAACCATCCAAAGCGAGAGATAACAAAAAGCAATTGAAAGTCTAAACAGGATGAGGGGGGCTCTTTACATCTTTATCAATAGCTCGCTTGACAAATTCTACTTTCGAGTCGTTTTTGAATGTAGGAACCTTTGGCCAATGCACCATAATTCACCAACACCCAATGAGTCATTCACACGTTGCCATTCATCAATATAAGCATCATTTTCAGGTAGACGTCTACCTGTAAATAAATTATTCACCTGGGAGAAAACACCATTTCAGCCGTCACAACCATTTCTTTCTTTTTCTTATTTCATTCTCATCATATGAGAAGCTAATAATAGGTATAGGTATTGCTTTTATGTGAAAAATCAATTTTCATCAAATCTGTACGCTTTGGAACCTGTTGAGTGAGCAGAAACGGTTTTTACACAGGTGTAAAATCCATGTGGACGTACGTTAAATATGTTAAATCTGCGAAAAATATACTGATATGAGTCAAAATACACTCGAGATATATTCGAATTGTTTATATTGTGTTTGCACATTGTTCTACGCAAATATTACTTGGACTACAATTTTTTTAGGGAATTTTCCTAAATCTTTTGAAAATTCATGGCAAAAATTAGGAAATGTTCCATAAATCTTTGTGAATTAAGGGCGTGTGATACTTTACCATAAGTGCAATTTAGTTTCCGCAACTTTACGTTCGCAATAATAAATATTTTTCACTAAAATTAGGTCATTTACCTCCATTTCGTACAGACGGAAGTAAATGAACTGGTTTTAGTGAAAAATATTTATTATTGCGAACGTAAAGTTCTCTTATGGTAAAGTATCACATGCTCTTAAGAAAATAGAAATGCTCACTACATTGCGAATTATCATAAAAAAAAGCTTGATTTTCTATATATAAGTTACTTAAATTTGTCTCAGAAGTTCTTGAATTTCCGGAAGTCAACCCCATTAAATGACGTGACTTTTTTGGGGAATTCCCCTTTTCCTCTCCCCCTCTGTCATGACAAGTCACGCAATGCGAATCCGCCCCCCTTTAAAATAACGTCACACGTAACGAATCGAACCCCATTCCGCTATTTTTAATTTTATTATACATTTTTTTTCTAGAGACATGTTTCACATCAGTTACAAAATTAGTTCTTTCAAAAAATTTGTTATTCAATTAACTTTTGGACATATTTTCCATATGATTAGGGATAATTCCTGAACCTTTGGGGCTTTGAACAATATTTCAAAATATTTTAATTAAAATTTCCCCAAAAGGAATTGTAGGGAATATTCTCAAATTACTTATTAATGTTTAAAAAAGTTTCGGGATATTTCCTCAAATAATTAATGGGGAAATACCTAAACTTCTCATTAACATTGAACAATATTTGGGGAATATTCCTATTATAAAAAGATCATTAGCAACGTAACGCTTTTTCCTTATTGGTCAGATGAAAATGATGACGCGATGTATACCGAAAATGGGCGCGTAATGCGGGAAATCTTAAATAAATATTTTAGAGCAAACATCAATAGTAATTAATTTTGAAAACAATCTAACAACTATTATTTTTTAAACACAAAACAGATGTAGTAATTATTTAGTTTATAGAATACGATATAAATATGGGTATTTATAAAAAAAATTGAATTGTAAACGACCATTTCTAATCAACAGACAGTTTCCTTTATTTACATTATACTTGATATAGCAGATCTAATTAATTCACATTTTTTTTATGTACCATAAGCTTTGAACGTTCAAATGAACGAAATCTTCTTCCCCAATTTCTATTTCATCCAAAAATATAATTCAAACTAAAAATAACAACAGGAATTAGAAGTTTCTTTCATAGGTACACAATTATTAGTGTCAAAGCAATTAAATCAATATTTCAAAACTGTTTCTCTGATTTAAAATACAACCAATACAAAAAATTCATTTGGACGTTCAGAACTTTTCAGTCATTTTTGCTCGATTTTTTGTCGCAACTGATTTTTAAATATTTTGAAAGTCAAACTATGTGATAATTCTTACAAACATGAATCTAAATTTTGTGAAAAAAAGGGGAAAATGGGATCATAATTCTCGATTTTAGGATTTTAAAGGGATTTTACATATTTAAGAGGAAAAAGGGGGAAAAAGGGAGATTAGGGAAAAAAGGGGACGAACTTTCATCTCTTTGTGTGAAAAATTTCATAAATTTGTGCAAATATCATCATCCCAACAATTTTCGAGAAAATTCTCGAAGAATTGATTTACTGCAGTGATACTTCGATTCTTGATGCAGTTTCAGTTTCACTTCGTATACTGTTTGACCCTATTAGGAATTTTTATCGCACGTGTTTTTATGGCAGTTCTCTGTTAGTAGAAACGCAGAAAATGTTGCTTGTTCGAGACAACAACTCACCTCGAGGGCAATCTTCAGAATATCCTTGGACTAGCAAGGCTCGTGTCAACCGCAACCGCAATCGCTCGAGTTTCCTTTCAATGTCGGTTTCGGTGGGAATGTGAATCGATTGTCTTTAAAGGGAATCGCGAAAGCGAGTTCTATTCTGTTCTTCTCTGTTCTGTTATGTCGTCATTCGTGGACACCGCACCGCACCAGTCTTAACGTGTCTCAGCAAGTCTCGACCTTGTCGCTTTCAGAGTTTGAGATTCAGTGACCGTCACCACACCGTTCAAAAGCCAATCAAAGCAAAGATCATCCTCGACAGACACATTAAAACCACATTAAACTACACTGACTCCAGCATACTCTACCAAATATACCATTCCACAATCCACCACCGTCGACGGTCGAAGTGACACTGACACTAGTATACTAGTACTTGAGTGCTTCAGTGCTTCTGTCATCGCAGTGACGATGACGTTACCAACCGCATGGTCGACCGGCTGTCTTAGTTCGCGTGATTCCGCACCCGTTCGGTTCATTTCGGAAGCGCGCCAAGTCCTTTTACAAAACTCAGAACTAAGAAGAACTGAGCTAAGAATCTACATTGTTAAAAATATTTGTAAAATTAATATCCCTGCTGGAAAAGTTGTATAGGATTTGATAAAAAAAATTTCAATAAATTTAAATCCGTTTTCTGTCCAAAAATTGGATAGGATTTCTATATGTTCTGCTTATTGAATTTGATTCGTTAAATTTGTACAATAGAATTTGAAAGGTTTTCTATCCATTGTAGTAATAGAATTTGATTCGTGAAATATTTTTGATTGGATTGGATAGGATTTCTATCAATTATGCTGATAAAATTTTATTGAAAATCAAATTTACGATAGATTTTTATTGAATTTTTCCTAAATGGATAAAAATTGATTTAATTTCATATTTTCCACAATAGAAAGTCTATCAAATTTTATACATTTTCTATACTTTTTTTCAGCAGGGATACTTTTAATATAGATTTTATAAAGTCATTTGCATATACCGTAAATTAAATTTAATATATTACCATATGGATTTAGAATTAACCCTTAGATACCACACTGGGGTTTCTTCTTTCTTTCTTTGTTAAATTAATTTTTTTAAGATACAAGATTTCTATAATTGAAAAATCTGCCTATATAAATGATTAAAGTACTTACTAAACATTATACAAAAAAAATTTCAGCCAAAAATATTGAATAGTTTCTTCATAATAAATAAATAAATAAATAAATAATAAATAAATCGAGTTTTTAGATTGGAACTCGGCTCCAACACCCTTAATACTTAGTTGTTTCAGAGAAATCAGAAAAAAAAGAATACTTAAAGAAGCCTGATGTTATTTTCAGATGAAAAAGAGAATAAAGTCGACGAGTGGGGAAGTATTGCAGTTTTTAGTGTAGTGACTGCAGACAGACAAAGGCTTTTGCCTTCGTTCAATGCCACTGAATGACAAACATTACCCATGGACTTACGCAGTGAAAATACATATTGAAAATACTTTGCAATTAAGTTCTCATAGAAGATCCACAAATATAAAATAATAAATACGTTTTCTTTCATTGCAGAAAATAAATTGAAAACTTCAGAAGCCCAGCGGGATGTAGAATTGAAAATCGAAAGAACTGATCGAAATTTAATATCCACGGGATTAAAGTAATTTACATAGACCGACAATTAAATTTAATATACCATTATGTTCTAAAATGAATATACTTTGTAAATGATGTCACGGGAAAAAAGATTACTTGCATCGAGACGAATCGATTGACCTGTATTATTAATGCATTTTATTGAATATTAAGGAAGTAAGAAGGTTTTTTGCAATCTATAAAATTAAATAATCTAATATAAATAAATTTTATTAAGAAATATGTATGATAAGGTCGAAAGTTTCTTTGTTTCGAGAAGAAAGAATTATATATATTTTTAAATATTTAGTTGCAACTTCATCATAATGAGGAAGCAGTGCTCAAAAAATGAGGACAAAAAAATATAAATATAGTTAAATGGAACACCCGAGATCGAATTCACATCTATAGTTTATACTTTATATTGAAAAAAAAAATTTTCAAAAAATATTTCAATAATAAAGTTTTTTTTTACTAATTGTTCTATATAATCTTTGATTATTCTTTAATAGCCTTTCCAGAGAAACCAGAAACATATGTTCAGACTTCTGAAATCTAATTTTCTAAGAAATTAATTTCTAGCCTGGATGATTCATCTTCACACAATCAAAAACAACGTATACGACCGGCGGGGTATTCCGACAGAATCGACAAGGCATACCGGGAAATTAAAAATCGCTTGCATTCCATTGCGTAATGGGAATTTACGTTAACTTTCTGCTTTCAAAGAAATGACCCTCAAGTACCAATAATTATCGATTCCATGAATTCGATATAATGCGAAATGATATATGTAGGTGGGGGAGATTCTAGCTTTATTCGCCGTGACAACCTTCGTAGCTAAATTATCAAATGGTGTAGAATAAAAATTTTCCTTAATGATGTCATAAATAGTTTAGAATTATAGGAAATTTTTTGCAATAAAGAAGGCACGAAAAAACCTAATGTCAATTTTTCAAAGTTCAAAGTTCAAAGTTTTTTAAGTTGAAAAGGTTAATAAAATGTACAATTCTTTTAATCGTTTTAGCTAATTATTTAGTATTATATTATTATTAATATTATTTAATTTTACTGAAATGGTGTGAAATTAATGTGACTCTGTAAAATCACATATGTTTTTGGCGGTCTCTGCGCGCAACTTCAGCGCCTTCAAGCGTTTTACAGCCGAATTACAAAATAATGTGAAAATTCTCCTTTTCCTGCTTTTATACACTTTTGTTGTAAAAACACCTTATAATATCGGTTACAATATGGTTTCGTGAAGAATTCTAAAGCAATTGTCTAAATTTTCATCAACTCTCAACATCTCGACCAAGTCTATGAAAATTTCAACAACTGCTTTAGAATTCTTCACGAAAAGTTCTTCGGATTATAGAAAAAAATTTATGAAATATTTTTAATCCTTTGCCCTATCCTAAAGTCGATAACAGTCAAGGAAAATTTCGATAACTAATTTTTTCCGTATAAAGTTGGAGAAAGAACTGTAAAAGCTCAAACAGCCCAGAAATTTACAGGAAGTTAACATAATGAGTCAACGTCCCAAGTTGCAGTTATCACCTCGTTAAGATTGCACATTTGCACAATGCATATAGCGAGACAGAAAATCGTATTTATTCTGTTTTAAATTCTTCTCTCTTAGATTTATATTTAACTTAAGGGCATGTGATACATTACCATAAGAGCAATTTAGTTTACCCAATTATACATTCATAATAATAAACACTTTTAGCTAATAAGAGTCAATAAACCTTCCTCTCATGTAGACGAAGGTTTATTGACTAGTATTAGCTGAAAATATTTATTATTATGAATGTATAATTGGGTAAATTAAATTTCTCTTATGGTAAAGTATCACATGCCCTTAAGGCAAATTTTTCAAGAATTTCAGTCTTCTTCAAATTGAAAGCCCAATTTTCGAAAAATTAGGAGGACTTACTTAATTACTTCCTTATAAGGAAGTAATTAATGTATAGATAGCAGGAACATGTTGTTTCAGTTTTCTTGAGGATTATCGTTTTAGAAATTACCGAGGCCGAGCTATCTCGAAACCTTAGTAGTAAAAAAGTAGTTTACTTTGTTTATTCTAAATTCTGACACGTGTTTGATTGTTTAATAAATCGACTATCCTTAAAGTATCTACACTCGAATCTGAAGTGTAATATAAAGGTATAAATAAAAAGGTAAAAATAATAATTTAAAGGGAGAAAAAGAAGTCGACTTGAAGTCTTCTTCCAGGACAAAGGTCAGTCCACAAATTCTTGAGGAATGACGTAACCCGCATGGCATTTCCGACGCACTCCTGCACTTCCACAGGCTTTTGTGGCGGTAACATACATACAGTATATATGCACGGGTTTCCAATAAAATAATTTTATAAAATAAAAATTGAGGCACCGGATGCAATACGGATACCTACAATTTTTCCGGCTTGAGCGCAATGATTTTTCATGGTTTTAAAAAATGTCTTTATAACTTTCTTTTAACTTTTAACCGTATAACAGATACAAATAAATGGTGTGTATTATTATAATTGATAATTTTGTTCCTCATGGATGTAAATACAAACATAGAAACATCAATTAATTAAAGATTAAAAAAAAATTCCCGGCTCATAAATCAATGCTAATCATCGATTTTTTCGACCAGAGGTCACTCTGTAATTGTATTTGATAATTTTTTAAAATAAACTCGTTATGACAACGGATATAGCTGGTATGTATTTCAGGAGAAAGTATATTGACGTCATCAAAATACGCATGTCTATTTAATGGAAACTGACCTTCTTTCGAGTTTGAATATCGTGCATGATATTGCTCATTGCCCACTTCGATGGATGAAAGACTTTTGTCTACCACTGCCACACTATAACCACTACTCTTTTTTTATCGCGATAATTAATTAACAATAACTAGCAGTTTCGAGAAAAGAACATTCTTATTTTTGCTCGTTTACAAACGAGTATAATTATTGTGATGTCCTTTTATGGTAAAATTCCACTCAGCGGAAACGAAGCAAAGTTCAAGGATGAAGATTTAAGAGTATGAACAATGTTATACTATCACTATCACTCCTGATGATAATTTTAAAAAATTGAAATATTTCAAGTGATTCCTGAAATAGTCAACAACAACACACACGTTTCCTTGTTTCTACGTTTTCCGCGAATAAGCAGCAATCACACGTCAATGACGCACGGATTTCTTTTTTTTCAAGTATAGGCTCTTTTTATATTAAAATCGCGACACGAGGCGCTTGCGCTGCGTGTTGACTGCCGGTAAGCTGTAATATAAAACGAAGCCCAGTCAAACGAGGCAAGATCTTGTACATACGATCAAGACATTCAAGATAGTATAGGGCGTGACTTTATTTTCGCGGCGCTTACCTCAGATTCGCCTTATGACTCACCACCCATTGCCATCTGACGTCGATTTATGAATGAAAATCCGCACACGCTCTTTCAAAAGTCTTGTGTCAATGCACGAATCAACGTGTATCTCTTCCCCCCCCCCCCTTCCCGCCCTGACGAAATAGCGTTGCCACAATAAAAATTGAATTTGTACACTCGACCCTCTCAATAAGCAACAAATCAAAAATAGACGGTAATCAAGTACGATTTGAGAAAAATGGTAATTTCATGCTGTTGCTTATATTGAGAGAGGAAATTGTTGCCTATTGGAAGATTTTTCCTATTGCAAGGATACCAGCGGATCAGTAGTTCAATTTTAAGGAAAAAAAGGGGATATTTTAATAGTATAATTTGTATTTTATGATTAGGAACTTTTGATACATCATTTCTGCACAACAGAATTAAAAAAAAAATTTAATTGCATGGAAAAAAGAAAATAGCTGAATTTACCATTTAAAATAGTCAATTTGTGCTCTGAATGCATTTTTCCTGGAATCAGTGCCGGATTTATGCAGAATGCCGCCTGGAATTTGGTAAGTTTTGCTATTTCAAATTGTAACTTAGAATGAAAAAGCAGGGTTTGCAATTTTCTTAGCAAAAATTACCATTTGAAGTAGTAAAACTTACTAAATTCCAGGAAAAATGCATTCAGAGACTTTGTATGTGACTAAAGCAACTAATAATAATGCCAGTATTGACCATTTAAATGAATTTTAGTATTGATTTTTTCATCGCATAATTTGAAGATTTTCAATAGCACAAAAAATTGTCTCTAATAATTAAATAACGCAAACCGTCGCTTTTTTAAAACAATGGTACACGCGAGTTTTTCTACTACTAGTGCCACTGACGGCAGTCGTCGCACTACTTGCCTTTCTATGTTCTTTTCTACATTCAATGCCCATGCTTTCTTAATACATGTGCCTTTCTATGTTTGTTTTCTATAGTCAATGCTCTAAACTCAAAGTTCGATATTCGATTCTTTTCAATTCGAGATTTTTCATGGGTGCCTTTTTTTATAATAGGAACAATGAGTCAGGTGATATTGGATCATTTAGTCGCCATATTGGATCCGCCATCTTGAATTTCATAATTTTGAATTCAGATTTCAATTCAGCGACATCGAAAACCCCTTAAAATCATCTCACCTTTCGAATCACCCGACATGTTGTCATTGAAAGATGAAGACCACCCTTTATATATTAGGGGTAGTTTCTACCCTTAGAATTGTTTATGGGCCGATATAAAAAAATAGGTGTTGAATATTTTTCTTAGTTCTACAAATCATATCATATACTCAAATTTCGTAGATTATATTACATTCTCATCAGAAAATTTATAATATTTATGTAAAATTTGATCTCCCCATTTTTTTGAGTACAATTATTGTAATGAAAATGGCAAATGCTGTGCCATTTGTAAAAACTATTGATGCGACGCGATGGGTTCAGCACTCAAATGAGTGTAGTGTGAGATATTAAAACTTTTCAAAATATTTTAAAAAATTTTAAGATATTTCAAAATATTTCCAAGATTTCAAGAGAGTTCAAATAAATTCAAACGATTTCACAAGAATTCATCAAATCTTAAAGAATTTCAGGAAATTCTAAGTGGTTTTGAAACATTCAAATCTTTTAAAAATTCTAAATATAAAAAAATCTCTGAAACTCTAATACTTGACATTTAGGAATTTATTCAGCTCTATAAATAAAATTTACTGCTATAACTTTTCTTTACACCTTGAAAAATGTTGAAGTAGTTTTTTGTTTAGAAAATGAACACCTGCGTGTCTGTATAAGGTTTTTATCGCAAAATGAAACACACGAACAAAAGAGTGCACACCTGTGACAAAGAAAAATATTTCTCGATTGTTTATGGAAACAGTAGGGGAGACCGGGGCTATTTGGCCAAGAGGGTAATATGGTGGCTAATTCTTTTTTTAAACAACGGAAATGTTATTTCTTTTATTTTGCGGATTAATAAATAATCAATCTAGTTAAACCTAAATATGATTTTCAAATCTCCATGTCAAGAACTTTGAAATGATGCATTGTTCTTGCGAAAAAACTTAATCTTTCTTTTGACTACACAATATCGTCAAAAAAGTGAAAGTGGTCAAAGAAATTTACTTTATCTGATTCAGGGAATGTTTCACATTTTCTCGTTCGTTTCCAGCTAAAAGTTTAGCTACCACATGGATGAACTTCTCTCTGTCACAGTTAACTATTTTTAGCGTGAAGCAATAATTTAAAATATTTTTTTATGTTTTTGAAATTCCTTGGAATAGTTGAAATTCCATCAAGTTTGGTGAAATTTTCGGAAATTTCAGTATATATTCATTCTTTTAACTATTTTATATTCATCTAGGTCTAGGATATTACGACAAGACAATGAAGATGACTTCCACATAGTTAAAAAGTCAACCCTATAACTGTAACCTAAACCCTTTAATTGTCCGGTCAACGAGCTTTAACTCTACGTTTCCTGTCTGAATTAACTATTTTCTTTTATTGTCAGGGGTTGAATTCCTTCTTTTTATTTTAAAATAGGCAAAAAAACGTCTTTTAATTAAACAATCTGAACCAGCAGATTTAATATGTATATAAATTGTACATTCTGAGTTTTAAAAGCATTAATTTGGCTGTAACTTTCTATAAAACCAAAAAAAATAAATTAAAACATGCTGTACAACACGTTAGTTATAAAAATAAAATAAATAATTCAAAAGAATTCAAAAACTTGTCATTAATATGTGAAATTGTCGATTTTTAATTTTTTGGCGATTTTTGGGGAATATTTATATCTGTAAAAAATTTTTCTTTGCAGTGTCGATAATCTATGGAATACCTGTATATTGTATAGATATTTATAATTGTTTATTTCTCTGAAATGATAAAAATGAAGCTCGTTATCTGATACAGTGTAAAACACGCCTGAATTACGAAATGTGGAGAAATATGTCTCTGACGACGCAAACAACACTGATAAATGAAATTCCTTCTTTTCCACCTCTCAATCTCATTGTTTATACATACTATCATTTCTAAGACTTTAATACAAACAGTGTTAACATCACAATTTCGGAATTTTCATTTTTTTCAAATATAGGAATAATAAATTACTCAAGGTATTTGTCTATTAGTATTTCGATAAACAGGTTCAGAGGCGGTTCCAAAAAATATTTTTTGGGGGCGGGTCCGAATTTCAAAGTCAAGATAAACCTTTCACAATTCATGAAACACGTCCGAAATTTTTTACGAGGTCAGATATTTCAGGGTGGGGTCCAGACACCCAGAAACCCCCCCCCCTGAATCCGCCACTCAACAGGTTACATAATAAACGATGACAAATAGCGTTTCTTTTTGCGGAAGAATTTCCGGTTCACGAGTCCCAAAAAGTCTTTAAAGTTCCACCGCAAACGTGAAACAAGACAACGATATACAATTATATGCATATGGTTTATTACACGTCTATTAAATTTTATTTTCTATTTTCGTGGTTAACGAAACGAAATAGATTTTTAAATATGCAATTTTTTAAAAACCGATATTCTAACAATGGTTTCAAAAACGATACTTTTACGACAAAAATTAAACTAGCTGTGAAGTTGTATCAACTTATGTACTCATTCAATGAGCACTTTGCTTCCTGTAAGCAAATATGATTTGCTTCCTCATAGAGGAAGCATTAAGCATTCTTTACATCATCATTAAATTCATTTTCGAAAATTACAATTAAACACAAATTTTGTATTTTTCAATGAAATTTATTAATCTTATAGGTCAATCGATTCGCCTCGACGCAAGGAACCTTTATTTTCCTTACATCAGCTTTCATTTTTGAATATTTGAGAAGTTATAGTGAAAAAATGAATTTTTCGAAAATTATAAAAGTACATAAAACTTGTAAAATTAAGTATTTTGTAAGAAATTCAACTAGGTATATAGTGGAATTTTCAGGCATTTTCTCATTGTCTTTTACAGAACAAATTTCTATTTTTTCCTTTTAATATTTATCGCCTACCTAAGAAACATACTTTAAAAAAGTTTCAAAGGAAATAATGCAAAAACTTGATCGATATTGAAGAACATCATTTTACCCTAATACCCATTCCACCCCAGATTCCCCTATTTGAGAACATATAGCGAAAAATTAATTTTTCAAAATTATAAATAACTATAACTTTCTTATTTTTTAATGAAATGGATTAAAATTATAGGTCAATCGATTCGTTTCGACACAAGGAATCTTTACTTCTCTTACGTCAGCTTCGAACTTTGAATATTAGAGAAGTTATAGTTGTTAAACTAATTTTTCAAAATTAAATAGAACCATAACTTTCTTATTTCTCAATGAAATGCATTAATCATACAGGTCAATCGATTCGTCTCGACACAAAGAATTTTTTTTTTCCTTACGTCAAGTGAAAATTTTGATTATTTAAAAAGTTATAGTCGAAAAATTAATTTTTGAAAATACAATTAACTTTAACATGCTTATTTTTTAATGAAATGCATTAATCATATAGGTCAATCGATTCATCTCGATGAAAGGAATCTTCATTTCCCTTACACCAGCTTTAAATTTTCAATATTTGAGAAGTTATAGTGGAAAAATGAATTTTAAGAAAATTATAAAAGTAAATAAAACTTTTAAAATTAAATATTTTGTGAAACTTTTGCAAGAAATTCAACTAGGTATGTAGTGGAATAACTATGTAAAATTTTATCAATTTATCTCTACGCGTTTTCAAGAAATTGCAGGATCGTGACATACATACATACATACATACACACACGCACACACACATACATACAGCCGGACATTTTTTCAGATGATCATATTAGATATATTGCCCTTGAAATATGTTCAAAAAAACCTTTTTTAGGAAACTGGATTTTGTCACCACTACAAAGCTTCCTCTATGAGGAAGCAATTGTTTAAAATCCTATGAATTCTTATGAAATTCCGTTAAATATTGCCAAGTCAATTGATATTTCTTAAAATTACTTCAAATTACTCCAAATTACATCGAATTTCGTTAAGGGCGTTGGACCAAACTGTTAAGGTTAAAATTCCATTCTCCATTTTACTTAACGAAAATTATAGATAAATATTTTTTCACTCTCTGTAGCGCTCATCTTTTTTCAGATATAAGACTGCATACAGAGCGAAAAAATATTTAATTTCGATACTTTTTGCATAAAACGAAGAATTCTAAATCTAACTTCAAATTTCAATATTTTCATTTGACCTAAAAAATATTTTAATTAGATATTTTTTTGCTCTGTACGCATAATTCTAGTTAAAAATTGATTAATTTTACAGAGGGAAAAAATTACAATTTTAATATTTCTAACGGAAAATGAAGAAATCGATTTTTAAAATTGTAATTTGGCTCCAACACCCTTTAGTTATTTAAAATTCTTGAAGATCCAATATCATTTCACCAAGATATATAGTAATATTTCACCAATATAATAACTCATAAAATATTTTTAAATCTCTTAAAATTACTTAGAATCTTCCAAAATATCATCAAATGTCTTAAAATTACCTAAACTCCAATAAAATCTCGTAAATCCCTTGAAATCCCTTAAGTCATTTAAACTAACTTAATATAAAAAAAACCGCATGAAAAGTTTACTATAAGCAATCTGTTTAATTTATCAAATAATGTTCACTAACCGCTATAATGTTTTTAAATATTTTTTTGCTTCACTATTAATTTATTTTGCACATCTAAATTATTATTTTTATCACTTTAAACTATTCGCGCAATTTCTAAACCAATCAGGTTTTCGACAACAATGTGTTCGATATATTGGTAGCATTTACAATATAATTAATTTAACTTTTTTATTTCAGTGGCTGCCAAAAGCTGACCTAACTTTCCAGGTCCACGAGACAAAAAAGAATTCGCAGACGAGATGAAGGAAGTTTTTAGGACAACTAAACAGAGATTTAGATATTCTTCAAAAAAAATTATCGGGCAGAATTAAGAGGAGAAAAAAAACATCTCTCTGTAGCAGAAATTGAAGCAAGACTGCAAGAGCTGGAGGATCAGTCTGACTCTGAAGATTTTGAGTTTGATGCTGACGAGCAAGATTTCGAGGATTAATACTCGAAATTAATTAATATTTCATGTTAGATGTATATGTTATATAGTTTATGTGTTTATTCTGTTGCCCATTGGCACTTGTATTTTTAAATAAATTTTATATAAAATATACTCCTTTTTATGTAATTATTTTCATTATATATATATTGTGACGTGGTATATTTTATACCACGCACATTTATTAGAATTTAACTTAAAACTAATTTCATTCGCGAGAAACTCCTAGCACAGAGTGTTAGGTTGTTTGCACACAACCTGTCAGCTGATTGGAGCACATGAGCTCTCTAACAATCAGCTGACCATCAGCCAGCAATCCGGAACCTGGGAAAAACACATTCACTCAAAACTATTATTTATTCGTCACATTTTATTTGTTTCATATAAACTCTGAGCCATGGGGGGCTCAGAGTCACAATCACACACACACACTCATTACACTGAAGTCCAATCCGCGTCGTGAAGGCCCGAAG